>BQNB010028951.1:12694-56181 GCA_026074375.1 Tanacetum coccineum
GAATGTATAATGAGTAAGCAAGCTCCATGATCTGGTCTTGACACATAGAGGGTCTAGTTATGGAGGTGTATAAGCTACAATTTCAATGGTGGAGGTCTAGAAAACTAGGTTGAATGATGTGGCTACCTTTCTTGCTGCCGCGGCTGAAGAGAAGCAAAAGAGAGGCTATGTGCTCTCATTTTTAACCATGGGAAGGTCTAAGCAGCTGGATAAGCAACTTAAGGGTTTCTAGAAGGAGTTTATTCAAGTGCCTTGCACATGGTTAGGGCTAAAATAGGTTAAAGAAGCCAAAAATAGGGTGCGGGTCTATTTTGGACTCGGCATGGTTTTCACAAGTTTTCTTTGCTTAGATTTCATATATAACAATCATGGATGGTTAGAATGTGTTACCAATGTCTGTAAATAAGTTTATTAGCAAAGGTTTGCATTTGGTTTGGGTTAAAACGGGTTTAAATTGAAGAAATAAGGTCGCGGGTACCATTTGTTATAGTTTAGGGTTTTCGTGTCTTTTTAGGCTTATAATTCGTGTATAAAGGATTAGGTTTAATGGATTATTGATCCTAGACAATGTATAATGGGTTAGCTATAATAATTGAGTGATGGTTTAAGTTATAATGGGTTGGAATGGAAAGAAATAGGTCGTGGGTTGAAATTAGGGCACGTAGTGGATGTTTAGGGTTTCTAGGTTTTCTAATTCAAGTATATTGTCAAAGAAATGATAGATACTGATGGTTAATGATTTTTAAACTCATATTATGAGTTTACAATAGCTCACGGTTGCTTATTTGAGGTTGAACGGGTTAAAAACGAGAAAACGGGTTAAGTGATCATTTAGGGCTCATTTAGGGTTTCTCGGATTCGATTCTTGTATAAATGAAGTAGGATTATGAAATAATGATGGAATAGGATTGTCATGGTTGTATAATAAGTTATTACAACTTATTTGAGTATTGATTGAGGTTTAGAACGGATAAAAATCGATAAACGGGTCATGGTTTAGGAATTAGCTCGGTTTTAGGGTTTAAGGTTTTGAATTAGGGTTTTGAGTATAAAAATAGATATGAAAGCTTATAAATGGATTAATTAGGGTTTAAATAATGTATAATGAGTGTAATAGCTTGTACACAAGTGGTGGTGAAGAAATTAGAATGAAAACGGAGGTAAAACGGCTATTTTAGAGATCATGTTTAATGACTTGTATATTGAGCTTTTAAAGACTTGTACTTTGATTTAAAGAGATTTTATATTTCATATGAGATGTTATATTACTTGTACATATGCTTTAGTATCTTGTGCATTCACTTTAGATGTTAATCTTTCATGGAATTAGGGTTTAGAGGTATACGATAACGGTTTAAAGCCCGTTTAGATATAACGTTGCGAATAGTACATTATAGGAATAATGTACCTTGTAATAAAGAATATGATGATATTGACTTGACATGTTATGATGTTTGCTTGACATATATGAAGATAGGATTGCCATAGATAGGTTGCGTGAGCTCGTCTACTTTAGTTATGACATACTGAGATATTGACAATGCAAGTAATGTAATAAAGCGAAAAATTTCCCCGTATAATTGTGATCATAGTAAAATAGGCTGATGAAAATTCTTAGGTTGTTATAAATCCCGACAAGTAATCTTTTCCTTCTCGGTTTTAATCATAGAGTTGTAAAATCCCGTGGAAGTTAATTGCATTCTCTCACACCACATGTAAGTACTGGGTATGAATTTAATCTTTATGTTAGGCTAATCAAGGTCACAAGTCCACGTGTGTGATGCATTTATAATTATGTTACGTACCATAATTTATATTGACTCTTTTCACACGGTCTACTATTTCCTAAAATTCACGCCTCTTGATGGAAGCATAGAATTTTTACTGTTTACTGATAGAACTCTGGGTGGATAGAATACTTTGATTTTCGGAAATAGTGGGTTAGGGGCCCACCTTGCTTATGGGCCGTGCTCTCTGATCGTAAAGGAACCGTTATTCATTAACCTTTATAAGTCAACATCAAATAAGAATGCTATCTCAAGTCTTGTCAAAACTTTCATACCTAGTGGTATTGAAATCATTTGACATTGTATAGATTCTTGTGTTTCCTTGTTATTATGTTGCAGAATATAACAGAGAATTTTAGAATACGAAGATCATGTAATGAGTGATGTCAAGGAATGATTATGAATTTGTAAGAGAGTTGCTAATCACGTGAGATACAGATTTGGAAATGAACATATATTGAAGGTAATAATGATAATGATTAAGGGATTGTTTGTACAAACAGATTGAAAGAAACTTGTTTGTACGTATGTTATATACTTAAGCCTACTTATTTATAATTAGTCACTTTACAAATGAAGCGTTCATCTCCTTGTAACTGAGAATTTTTATAAATTCATAGTTCGGAGATTTATAATTTCCTTATTCAAATAAAGAAGTGACCTAATTCATTTCAATAAGATGATCACAAATCGTCTTACCTAAGCATAAAAAACATGATATGGTAATGTGTAGAAAATGTTTTTTATAGGATTCATGATGGCGTAGATTAATATTGAGATGTTGATTGTAATGAAGTCCATATAATCGAGGATAATAATAAAGGTAGTGGAAAAGTATTAGAGTTGAATATATAGAATTAATGGGAATTGTCATATGATGTCAAGTTTTGATATCATCAGATTAACAAGATGTAAACAGAATTTTCACTTTATTTATTTCTTGGTAACTTTTACATTTGCAAAAAGAGTTGATCTTATGCTATTGTATATTTTGTTGGGTAAAAGTAACAGACGACGAGATTGTTGCTTGATGATTGGGGTTTTTACGATTGAGATTGGTTTTATGATGAGTGTTGAATATCCTCGAGAGTTGCGTTTTTAGAGTAGCAAGCTCATCTCTTAGTATTGATTTTGTTGGACCCTGTTGTTTTTGCATGTATGAGTTGGTGATCCATATCTTGTTGCAAACCTGACACTTGACACTGCAAGGGTACCCGTGTGTTGCTAGTCTACATTCTTAATAAAGGAAGGTTTTCGCATACCATTGGTGGCAGTTATAAGTTCTGGTTGGTTTTTGCTTCTTTTTGCTGTCTTGGTATTCTTTGTTACGGTTGTTATTGTTGTAGTTATTCTGATAGTTGTTGTTGTTGATGGTGTTTCTCTCATCCTCAAGCTTTCGTTTGCGATCATTTGTTTTAGAAAAGCAATTTCAGCTTTATTTATCTGATACCATTAATCTTGGCTATGTTGATGGCTTCCTCGAAGTTTGAGGTTTAGGCAGTAACGTTTCCTTCAATGCTTCGCTGGTAGACCTCCGTTAAAAAGCTTCCAAGAGTTTTCATTGTTTGGCTCAATGTTTGGAACAAGGTGGTTAATTCTTAGATCTTTTACATAGGGTTTAAGATCATTTCCCTTTACACTCAGATTATAAACTTCCTCTTCCATTTTTCTGATCTTAGTCCGGGGACAATACTTGTTTGTCAGAAGCCTTTTTAAATCCAGTTCAGGGGGGTTCGATTAAGCGTGTACTATTCCCATAGGTGGGGATAATGCATTCACCAGGATAAGGCATCGTCAGTTAAGTACAGTAGCAAATGTTATTTATTTTCCTCAGCACATCTGCTCGAGAGAATACTGATTTCGGTTTCATTCAAACTAGGAATAAGGCCTACTGCTACCTTCCATACCATTTAAAGTAGTAAGGTTAACAGCGATAAACTCTTTGTAGGTTTACGTTTTTACTGCGGAGTTCTGTAGATTACTAGCACTTTGCCATGGCAGCAGGTCTGTGCTTCCGGGCTGCAGAAATATCAGTAGTTAGTTGCGGATGGCATCCAAAGTTTTGGATGGTGTTTCGGATGTTGAAGTCCTTTTGGGGAGGCCTCCTATCAACATAAGATAACACGTAATAAGAATGTCATCACAAGTCTTGAAGGTAATACTTAATAGAAAAATGTGATGCTTAAATGAGAAATGCTGATTTTGAATTTTAAGAACTTAGGGTTTTTTGTATGATTAATTAAGACGGAGATAATGATGCAATTGGTGAAAATGATGATGAAAAAGCGATAACGTTAGAAACAATATGATTCACGGAACACGGGATTGCCCTTTATAATAACTTGCCTTTTTACTGTACATACGTCAAGATTTGACAAGCGTTTTTATTCAATACCTACATTTTTTTCCCATGGTAGGTTAAGCTATTACTATTTTTAAGAGTTTGTTGATTTTTGAGCGGTTAGATGACATCCTAAAAGGTCCTCCTGATCCGTTTGGTGTTGAGCTTGGATTTTTAATCGATTCGTTCAAGAATCAAAAAATAACATCAAATGCTCGGAAATTCTGTAGTGAGCAAAAGCAATATTATCTTTTTGCCTACTTATTCATTTGAAGTTTGATAACTCTTAGTACGTGATTCTCTAAAGTTTGGTTTTAGTTGTTATATTTGTAATTAATATAAAATACGTCTTCTTCCATTTTCAATGCGGTTTGGAAAAGAGGTTATATTAAGTTAATTCAAAAATATCTTCGATTTGTCCCTCATGATGTTTCAGATACATCTTAATTGGACATTTTCCTATTTTAAATATCTGAGGTGGGGTAGGAGTATAAACTGAGGAAGATGGTGATACCAAATCACAGGTTTGATTCCAGGATGAATTAGATAACGTAGTTGAGGAAGAAGATGGGGAATGGATTCACTTCTTAGGTGGTAATAGTTCTTCAGGAATAGAGAAATATCGAGGATTAAATAGTAGTGATGGTGGTAATTCGGAGTATTGAGTCAAATGCTGGTGAAGTAATGGGGATCTGGTGATGAAATAGGTGCTTCCTTAGCATAAAATGCTTGTTGTCCTTCAACACATGGATTATTGTAGGAATGATGAGAATACGGTGGAATCATTAATTATCGTTAGAGGTTATCGAAGGGTTAATAAGAATTGCTTCCCAATGAAACTGAGAAAAATAATCTGATGAGCAGGTGTATAGTAAGAATATTCATAGAGGATAAAAGCCTCCTCAATATCGAAGTTACGAAATGGTTGGAGAAGAACATCGTTATATTAAACCTTGTTGTACAATAACATATGTTATTTATGTAATAGTATAATGATATGTATATTTACATTCTTGTTCTGGAATGTATTGGGCACAATAGGACTTTGATGGTGAAAAGGAAAATGTGGTTATAGTTAAGGTTTTGACCTTGTTTTCTATAACCATGGCGCTGATACCAATCTGTAACACCCCCATTTTTACAATATAGCAGCGGAAGCTAATCTGGGGTATTACTTCATGGATACACACAAATCATAATCTTAGAATTTGACTCAAAAGTGACGTTGTTGGAATAAATTTAGTTATCTTTCTTTCATATTTAGAGTTTTTACAGAATGCAGGTCCAAATCTATAAACGTCATGTTTGAATGTTAAAAGTTTCAGCCATCTTCGAGTCCATGCCACTCCCGGACGCCAACTTGCTCAATTACCTAAGATAAAAATGTTAAAAGTTTAACACAGATGTGAGTGAAATTCTAGGTTGGATATAAACAGTTTAATACAAGTAATATTATAATAATCTGTATAAATCATAATTTATTATGAAAATTGATATTGTTATGATCTTGGGTCTTGTTATTTATACCGTTATTTGTAATAATCGATTGAAATCTGTTACAATGTTATTATCCCGTTATTGCCTTGTTTGGTCTGATTGGTCTTGTTCTCATATCACCAACACATTATCATACAAAGTCAATTTAATGACTTGAAGAGCTCATATATCAACATATTAACATCCAAAGTCAATTTAATGACTCGAAGTCAAATTTAACAACTTGAAGGATTTATTACTCTATCATTAATATCTAAAGTCAATTTAACGACTCGAAGTCAAATTTAATGACTTGTAGGATTTATGATCTAATAGATTAATATCCAAGTAATTTAACGACTCGAAGTCAAATTTAATGACTTGTAGGATTTATGATACTAACAGATTAATATCCATAGTCAATTTAAACTTGTAGTCAAATTTAATGACTTGTAGGATTTATAACTTAGACATTGATTGTAATGATACATCAGATTAATCATATAGTCTGGTAAAACATTGTATCCGTACTGTTATTGGCATGTATCCTCCTCAGGGTTTATGAAATAATTAAAGAGATTAAAAGTGAGGAATATGAAATCACTAAGTCATTAAATAGTAATCACATTGTTCTATAAGAAAAATGAGTATGTAACAGAGTTTGTAACAAGATGTATCCCCCTCGCGGGTTTATAAACATGTAAAATGAGTATAATGCGAGGTTATGGACTTAATGATTAGGTTGATGTAATAAATATATCAGAAATGAAGCTGACGACCTTATCACAATCTTAACAGGAATGTTGATATAGCAAATGATAGTAAACAACCAACGTCACGCAAACCTGTGTAATATGTGAGTCTTAGGAAGATTGTACTTCTAGAAAACTTTTGTTTAAGAGTTATGAGTTTGATTGAGGAGTTTGGAATTATTGTATCACTGTTCGGGCCATCATAATTCAGAGGTCATTCAGTAAACGTTTGAGGAGCTAGGGCACTTTAAATCGTAAACCCAACAACTCAGTCAGACGTATACCAAGTGGAAACCCTAATTGAAGTTCCCTAGTAATTGTGGTAAATATAGCTTCTGGATTATCGGGTTTTAGCGTTTTATTTAATATCTGGAAATATTAAGCACGAGAAGCGTTAATTAAAAAAAAAGGTATGTTGGATATGTTTTGTGCATTGATTTTTATTTCTTTTTTACAATTTGTTACATTTTAGACCCTGGGGTTTGAAAAATCACAAATAGGTCCTTGGAGTTTGCATTTTACGACTTTGGTCCTTCATCTTTAAAAGATATACTAAGTAAACCTTGTACTTTGAAAAGTGACATAAAAGACCCTATAGTTATAACTTTGATAAAATGGACACATTCAGCCCTCTTAGTTATTAATTTCCAGAACGTTACGTTATTTCCACTTGCATGGATTATAATTACAAATAATGTTCAAATCGCCTTGCTGCTTATTTGAACATTTCATTAGAGACATTTATAAGTTTTAATAAACTAAATATGTGATGCATTTAACGTAACGCAAGGTAAAAATAACGATTTGTTAGGTTTAGGAAGCAAAACAGGTTTTAAATTAGGGTTTCAAACGTAAAAGCGCGGTCTCCTAAGTTCAAATTCCTCATTATATAAATTAAGTGGTTATTTTAACATTAGTTAAACATGACTATGAAGTTGATATGTAACCTGGGTTTGAGCTTCAATGATCAAAAATGGTGGAAATGGGTCATTTCGGGTAGTATTTCCACTCGTACTCCTTATATCTTCACTCCGAGGCTTCAATTCTTTAGTGCTTCACTTCTCGAACTTATTTAATGATCCCAGGATAATAAGGGAGAAAAGGATTGCTGCCAATTGGGTTTGAGAAGAGAAGAGATGTAGGTGCGAGTATGAATAATGAAACACCCAAAGGCCATATTTTAGTATTTTGAGGTTGAGGAGGTTAAGGTACCCTTAGCTTTGTTTTGAACGTAGGAGGCTAATTTGTTGATGTGTATAAGCTTGAAAAGCAAGTGTGGGAGTCTAGGAGTAATGCTTGAATGTGTGGCCATGCTCCTTGCTTCTACGGCTAATATGAAGCTAATAGGTGGCTCATGTGGCTTCTTTCTTGGCAAGAGATGTCATAGCAGCTGGGTAGTTGCTATAGGTATTCGAGATGAAATTCCTTGGTGGTATTTTGCACTTGGTATGGTTTAAATGGGTCAAATTAGGCTAAGAATAGGTTAGGTGTCTGAATTGGAGTTTGAATAGGGGTTTTTTGTGTTTTCAGTGTATTATTAGTGTAGCATGGTTAAATATCTTTATATTAATGTTCATAGGACATGTATGAAGTGTTATCATCAGTTTTGTTTATGTTCGAGTTTAAAAATGGGTTAAATTGGTGAAAAAATATGCGGGTCTGTTTTGTTCATTTTAGGGTTTGTTTTTATGGTTTCAAGCTTGAAATTAGTTATGTAAATGTTTAAGCGTGAGAGGTTATCGATCTCAAGGCTCCATATTAAGGTTTAAATCAAAACGTTTGATTGGTGGTTTGGGTTAAAACGGGTTAGAATTGAAGAAATGAGGTCACGGGTTTCACTTGGTACGGTTTAGGGTTTTCTTGACTTTCTTTGTTTATAATTTGTGGATAAAGGATCAAGATTGATAGATTATTGATCCTTAGACTTGTATAAAGGATTAGCAATGATATTGAGTGGTGGTTTAAGTTATATGGGTCGAAATGGATCGAAAGGTGTGGGTTGAATTAGGGCAATAGTGGATGTTTTAGGGTTTCTAGGTTTTTTTCTAATTCAAAAGTTATTTGTCAAAGAAATGATAGTTTGATGGTTAATGATTTTTTAAAAGTCATATTTTGCAGTTTCATTAGCTCACGGTTGCTTATTGAGGTTGACGGGTTAAAAACGAGGAAAACGGGTTAGTGTTCATTTAGGGCTCATTTAGTGGTTTCTCGGATTCGATTCTTATATATATGAAGTAGGATTATGAAATAATGATGGATTAGGATTGTCATGGTTGTATTAATAAGTTATTACAACTTATTTGCAGCTATTGATTGAGGTTTAGAAGGATAAAAATCGATAAACGGGTCATGGTTTAGGAATTAGCTCGGTTTTAGGGTTTAAGGTTTTGAATTAGGGTTTTGAGTATAAAAATAGATATGAAAGCTTATAAATGGATTAATTAGGGTTTAAATAATGTATAATGAGTGTAATAGCTTGTACACAAGTGGTGGTGAAGAAATTAGAATGAAAACGGAGGTAAAACGGCTATTTTAGAGATCATGTTTAATGACTTGTATATTGACGCTTTTAAAAGACTTGTACTTTGATTTAAAGAGATTTTATATTTCATATGAGATGTTATATTAATTGTAAATAGCTTTAGTATTTGTGCATTCACTTTAGATGTTATATTTCATGGAGATTAGGGTTTGAGGTTATACGTTACGGTTTTATGCCCGTTAACTTCCCCCGTTTGCCAAAACGTACGACCCCTTTCCAAGGCGAAACTTTAAGCATAACTTTATCCCCGACTTGGAATTCCATCGGTTTACGCTTCAGATCGGCGTAACTCTTCTGTCGATCACGAGCGGCTTGCATCCTTTGCTTGATTTGGATGATTTTCTCAGTCGTCTCTTGAATTAGTTCTGGACCGAGGATTTGAGCTTCTCCAACTTCGGTCCAACAAACAGGTGAACGACACTTTCGACCATAAAGTGCTTCAAATGGTGCGGCCTTGATGCTAGCGTGATAGCTATTGTTATATGAGAACTCGACTAATGGCAAATGGTTAACCCAACCCTTTCCAAAGTCGATTGCACAAGCACGCAACATATCCTCGAGAGTTTGAATAGTCCTCTCGCTTTGTCCGTCTATTTGTGGATGGTACGCAGTACTCATATCCAGACTAGTACCTAAAGCATTCTGAAGTGACCTCCAGAAATTTGATGCGAACCTAGGGTCACGATCACAAATAATCGAGAGAGGTATTCCATGCCTCGTGACCACCTCCTTTAGGTACATTCTTGCAAGTCTATCCATCGGATCAGTCTCTCTCATTGGTACAAAGATTGCGGACTTAGTGAGTCGGTCAACAATCACCCAAATGGTGTCGTAACCTTGTGACGACTTAGGAAGCTTCATGACAAAATCCATAGTGATGTTGTCCCACTTCCATTGAGGTATATCAGGTTGTACCAACAATCCTGATGGCCTTTGATGTTCTGCCTTGACCTTAGCACACGTCAGACATTTGCTAACATAGGTGGCGATGTTTGCCTTCATATTGGGCCACCAATATAGCTTCTTCATGTCTTGGTACATCTTATCAGAACCCGGATGAATAGAGTATTTTGACTTGTGGGACTCGTGCATGATCACAATCCTCAAATCACCATAACATGGTAACCAACTCCTGCCATTGAAGCATAGAGTTCCATCCGCACGGGGTTCCAACTTTTCCGTTCTAAATTTCTCCGGATCTTTAGAATTTTCAACCAACATACCTCCAACATCTTCGTTCTTGATGTTCTCTGGTTTTCGTGCTTCAGTCTGAGCATCCAAAATTTGTTTGGGGAGATTCAAACCTATAGTCATGACTAAGGCTTGAACCCTTAATGGTGGCTCTCATTCCTTCCTACTCAAGGCGTCAGCGACAACATTTGCTTTCCCCGGGTGATAACGAATTTCACAATCGTAATCACTAAGTAATTCTAACCAACGACGCTGCATCATATTTAGCTCCTTTTGATTAAGAATGTGTTGTAGAATCTTGTGATCCGTGAACACCGTACACTTGGTTCCATACAAATAGTATCTCCAGAGTTTTAGAGAAAACACTACTGCTCCAAGTTCCATATCATGAGTCGTATAGTTCTTCTCATGAATATTTAGTTGGCGTGATGCATAAGCAATCACCTTTTCTCTTTGCATCAACACATCGCCCAAACCCTTCTTTGAAGCATCGCAGTATACGATGAAATCTTCGCTTCCTTCTGGTAAAGCCAGAATTGGCGCACTACACAACTTCTGATTAATTAGTTGAAACGCTGTTTCTTGTTTGTCACCCCACTCAAACTTGACCTTTTTCTGAGTGAGCTTGGTCATTGGTTTGGCAATCTTCGAAAATCCTTCGATGAATCTTTGATAATACCCAACAAGACCTAAAAATTGACGAATATCTGTTGGTGACTTAGGAGATGCCCAATCTTTAATGGATTCGATCTTGGCAGAGTCTACGTGAATACCCGGCTGTCAATCACGTGACCGAGGAACTGTACTTTAGGAATCCAAAATTCACACTTGGAAAACTTGGCATACAACTCCTCTTTCTTAAGCAACTCTAAGATTAACTTAAGGTGCTCTTTGTGCTCTTGTTTGTTCTTCGAATATATTAGAATATCGTCAATAAAGACAATTACGAATTTATCCAAATATGGTTTGCACACCCGATTCATAAGGTCCATGAATACGGCAGGTGCGTTTGTCAAACCAAACGGCATAACTTGAAATTCATAATGGCCGTAACGGGTTCTAAAAGCGGTCTTCGGAATGTCTTCTTCTCGAACCCTCAGTTGGTGATAACCCGACCTTAGGTCGATCTTCGAGTAGACACTCGACCCTTGAAGCTGATCAAATAAATCATCAATTCTTAGGAGCGGATAATCTTCCACCGTTAGCTTATTCAATTCCCGATAATCAATGCACATCCGAAATGATCCATCCTTCTTCTTGACAAATAGGACCGGGGCTCCCCAGGGTGAGGAACTGGGTCTTATAAAGCCTTTGTTGGACAGCTCTTTCAGTTGTTCGAATAAACTCTTTCATTTCAGAAGGCGCCAATCGATAAGGTGCCCGTGCTACAGGTGCAGCACCAGGTACCAAATCAATTTGAAATTCCACTTGTCGAGTCGGAGGAAGACCCGGCAAGTCCTCAGGAAATACTTCAGGAAAATCTCGAACTATTGGTACGTCCTCAAGTCGCTTCTTCTCCGACTTGTCCTACCAACCTCTTTGTTGTAATATGTTTGCCAAAAAGTACACTGGACATCCTTTTTGAATGTATTCTTGTGTTTTGGTAGTACGGGATAATGGCAGACAAGCCTCGTGTCCCCGGTTTCTTCCGTCACCGTGAACAATTAATGTTTTCATTTCCCCAGGGGATACGAACGATCTTCTCGGCACACACAATGATTGCTTGGTACTTTACCAACCAATCCATACCAATTATAGCGTCGAAACTACCAAGTTCAAAGTGAAAAATAATATTAACTTGGGTAAAGTTTAATAAAACTTTGACTGTTGGATGCAAAAATAAGTATTCGTTGAAGCGTAGACTAATTAAGGTGGTTCCGGGTATGTCTAAAACATACTTTATCGCGAAACCAATAAAAATAAAATGAACAAAGACCATAATTATTCTCAAAATAATTATTTAACACTTGATTGATGTAAACATTTAATCGTCTAATGCCCGTTTACATTGAAAGCCAATATTTAGCGTACGCGATTTAACTTAACGTTTACGATTTAAAGCAAACGCGTACAATACAAAAGATACATTGTGGATTTATTGACGACGTTAATGACTCTAAAACACGGGGTGTTATAGCAACTCTCGGCACACACAATGATTGCTTGGTACTTTGCCAACCAATCCATATCAATTATAGCATCAAAACTACAAAGTTCTACGGGCATTAAATTTATGTTGAATAGGTAGTGTAGGAGATTTAATGTGCAACCCTTAAGGATAGTGTTTAACCCAATTATTCTCCCGTCAGCTAGTTCGACATCATAATAGTGATCTAAGGTAGATGGCGTGATATCAATTTGGGAACTAAATGCAGTAGACACAAAACTCATATTGGCACCAATATCAAATAATATAGAAGCATATCGGTTGTTGAGAAGGAACATACCCGTCATGACGTTGGAGTCTGGGTTTGTTCCTGCATGTCCCACCGCATACACTTTGGTTGCAGCCTGTCATTACCATCTTGATTTCCACAGTTTTTGTTGTTCTTCAGCTTTGGACATTCCCTCTTAAAGTGTCCTTGAACACCACACTCAAAGCAAGTAGGTTTCTAGCCGAACCCAATACCCCTCTGATTGTTAGCATTGTTGGCATTTCCCGCACTCCTACAGTCACAGGGAAAATGGCCAAATTTGTTGCATTTGTGGCATTTTGGAGCACACAGACCGTCGTGGTGATAGTTGCATTCAGCGCATAGGGTTTTAGATCCCCCATATGGCTTCTTTTCACCAATCCCTATAGTATAAGCCCTGCCAGTGTTCTGCCTCTTGTTCTGTTGTTGTTGGTTTTGATTGTTTCGGGAAGTGTTTTCAAACATCCGTTTGTTCTCAGCCTGTCTTTCAGCAATGGTGCTGACTTTCTTATCCATTAGTTCAGTGGCCATTTTAACAGCCTCTTGCATGGTTTTTGGCTTTGATGTTACAATATTTGCATGGATCATGTCGGGCAATCCGCCGATGTACCTTTCAATCTTGTCAGACTCCTCTGGAAACATCCTAACACATAGTAGTGCTAGTTCCTAGAAACGTTGGTTGTACCCTATCACATCAGTACCCTTCACTTTCAAATTCCACAATTTAGCCTCGAGCTTTTTCATCTCGTTCCTTGGACAATACTTGTCAGTCGTTTTCTTTCTCAGATCGGCCCAAGTCATTGCATATGCAACATCATGATTGACAGTCATAACATGGGAATTCCACCATGTTAGAGCACCTGCTAGGAGAGTACAAGTGGAAAACTTAATATGATTTTCCACAGAGCAGTTGCTTATGCGAAAAACAGTCTCCATCCTTTCAAACCATTGAGTTAATTCAACAACTACCTCAGTGCCTTTAAAATATAGAGGTTTGCACTTCATAAAGTCTTGGTAAGTGCACTCTCGAGCAACGCGTTCAGTCCTTCTGCCACCCGTTCCCAAAGTATGGATGTCATCGCCATTCCTATTTGCATCACGTGATGCCAAAGCGGCAGTGACACCTTGGTCAATCATTGCCTGAAGTTGGGCATTAGTGACCGATGTGGTGGTGGTTGTTGTTGGGGCTAGGGTTGTTGTGACCGGTGTTGACCTTGTGGCTCATTTTGGTGCCATTTTCTTCAATCACAAAAAAATACAATACCCGTTAGATTTCATAAAATCATAACCATAACATGACATATACATGATAAATAATGTGAGATTACATCACACAGTGAAATATACAACTGAATTGTAATCAACAATGATATAACCAAATCGACATTCATTCATAAACAAATTCGATTACAGATGTGACATAATACAACCATTCCATATATAAATTGGAAAACATACATGAATGGTTCAGATACAAAATGAGCATAACGATTAGGTTACAAAATAAACATAATAACCTAAAGCCTTACTAGCTGGGATTGAACCCGTAATACTTAGTAGGCTATATACAAAGTGATTAGCCATAACATGATCTAATCTATGAACTGCTATCAGTCTCCTCTGGTAGCTCTGGCTGTGCAGGACCTCCAGCGGGTCCCTGCTGTCCCTGCAGTGCGGTAACCTCCAGTCGGTGATCCTATATCCAACATCTCTCTCTGGATCATGCCTGATCTCCCTATCCATAGTGGCAACAAAGCCGTAGTCTGCCCTAAGACCTCCAGCTGGTCTAGCAGCAGCAGCAGATGAGCTCTCTCTGACCTCGTATGCAGGACCAAGAGCGATACCTAACCTCTTTCGAGGTGGTAAGGTAACCTCGAGTCTGTCCTCTCTACGGTCAGTAGAGAGTAAATGCAAGGGTGGTGTCCCTGATGATGGTGTAGCTGGTCTAGTGTGGGAGAGTATGAAGGGTGGTGGTAATGGTAGTGAATGGGAAGTAGATGCGGCCTCGGTTCTCAGCCGGATCATAGCAGCTCAATAGCCTAATGAACGAATAGGACTAGCAGGTGGTGATGGAGATAACACAGGCACTGGTGATGATACTGGTAGTGGTGGTGATACTGGTAGTGATGGAGATGGTATCGAGGGTAGTGGTGTAGAAGGTATCTAGGGAAGTGGTGAAGACCATGGGGAGAGCGGTGATGATGGTGGAGTAGATATAGCGAGAAGTCTGGCAACCTCTGTATTAGACCATATTGGTGTAGGTACTGGAGCTGGAATAAAAATCCTAGCTGTCACACGATATTCAGGGTGTGGTGGTGGTGTGGCCGCAGACTCATCAGTCTCGAACGGCTCTAGATGAGCTCTCTCCTACCTCATATCTAGGACCAAGAGCGATACCTAACCTCTTTTGAGGTGGTAATGTAACCTCGGTCGTCCACCTAGGACTAGTAGAGGGTAGTAAAATCAATGGTGGTTATGAAGTAGGAACTGATATGGGCAAGGTGGTGGTATCCCTGATGATGGTGCATCTGATATGGTAGGGGAGAGTATGAAGGGTGGTGGTAATGGTAGAGAATGTGAAGTAGATGCAACCTTAGCTCTCAGCAGGATCATAGCAGCTCGATAGCCCAATGAATGAATAGGGCTAGGAGGTGGTGTTGAAGATAACACAGGTGAGGGTGGTGATAGTGGTAGTGATGGAGATGTAAAGCAGGGATATGGTGGAGAATGTATCCTGGGGAAAGTGGTGAAGACCATGGTAAGAGTGGTGATTGATGGTGGAGTAAATATAGGCGAGAAGTCTGCAACCTCTGCATCAGACCATTACTGGTGTAGGAACTGAGCTGGAATAGAAATCATAGCTGTCAAAGGATATGCAGGGTGTGGTGGTGTGAGGCCGCAGACTTGTCAGTCCCCTCGAACGGCTCAGTCTCCCTCCGCAAGACTGGGGCCTATCAGCAAGCTGGTAAAAGGCCAACTACAGATTCCGGCAGAGCTGGGTGCTCCACTCCTCCACACCTCATCAGCCTCTAAGTCAACATCATCAATCATATCCTCCTCTGATGGCTCACCGCTCGACTCCGTCATCTCCTCCATCACAAGATAGTTAACAGGATCCTCCTCGAGGTCCTCATCGTCATCCTCCTCCGGGTTTGCCTCAGGATTGGACTTCGGGACATAGTCAGGTGACTGAGCAGTGGGTGAGGCATCCTTAGCATATGGCTGATCCTTAGCAACAATCTCATCATCAGCATGCTCTGGGCCTGGAACATAATCTGGCGAAGGTGGTGCCTGCTCTGGCTCCTCAGGGCCAGGCACGTAATCTGGAGAGGGTGGGGCCTGAAGAGCGGCCTCCACTGGGTCCTCTGCATCTAAGCCAGCTTAAGGTACACGTGAACATCGGCTCTCGGTATCCTAGAGTTCGAGTAAAACCGTCAAATGGCTGGAAACCTCCGTGTATTTAATCCCCGATTCATCCGAATCTAACAAGACTGAATCTAAAAATTCAAAAATAGCTTATACTAGTATTTAATATAAGACTCTATATAGTAATATACATTTATATATCATAACATGTATATCATATTAATGCCATCTAGTCCACCAACTAATGCAACAAGTATGTATGTCATGAATGTATGCACATATGTATGTCCCGTGTAAAACCCCTTTGTATGAATTCAATGTTTGAAAACGGTTATAGTCCAGCAAAAACATTTGACCTGGTTCTCTATAACCTTGGCTCTTGATACCAATCTGTAACACCCCCAAATTGGGTCGCAGCGGAATAAGGGTCCGGGGCGTGTTACTTCTCAGATCAAAAACACAAGATATATATAGAACGACCAAAAAGTCGTTTTAAAACTGATACATTGGATTTAACAAATGTTTGATACAAATAGCCCGAAGCTTTAACTTGTTCATTGTTATTATTACAAAGATACTGGTTCACAACACATGAGTTTCCCAAAACATAATGCAACCATATCTTTAGCATGACATCCCAAAACAAAATCACCAATGTATCCTTGGCACCTTATGCTTACTGATCTCCTAAAAAACATTGCTTTAAAACGTCAACAATAATGTTGGTGAATTCATAGGTTTTATAAATCATATAATTGTAGGACCACAAGATTTTCCCCAAGTGTAATGATAATGACAACAGATGGTAGACATCATAATAAATGTAATTAGCGTTGCACCTAAGCTCATGACACTGAATAGCTCGACCATAACGAATACAATAATAAATGGCCTACATTGCCCATGATGATGTTCTAACCCGCAACATCCTATGTTCGACATGGTATACGTTCGTTTGCCCAGTGATAGCTAATCACCCGAACGGGGGATGCAATCCAAAAGATCTATTACATAACATTTCGTGCTCAACAATCCATAACTGACAGTTCATGATAAAGGGCTCAACGAGGGTATCGCACTTGGCAGAAACACGTAATCATAATGTAAAACTATCCACGTTGTGACAATTTAAAACAATGCATGTTTCTTACCCCAAAAACTTATAAAACAAATCATGTAAAACGTGGGGCTATGAACTCACCTTGAGTGAGCGAATATCAAGTATATCACAAATAATGCGTCACGCAAATCGTCAGATGCAACCTATTTAATTTAAGGTCGTATAAGTACTAATCACATTGGGTAACTACTTACCAAATATCATACTATATAGCTAATCACCATCATCTATTGTTATAGGTAAAATTGTGTTTAAATAAGTTAAACGTTATAATTTCCGTTGTAGTAAAACTGGCGTAACTTTCGCGTTTCAAGTCCGTTTCTTGCGTTTCTTATGTCCACGTTTTCGTATTAAGACGAGTTATCAATATTTGACATTTTCATATTTTTAGTCCCCTGATGAACAGTACTTTTTACTGTTCACACCAGTTATAAAGTTATTTTTATAGTTTTAGTTATCGTAAAACCCGTAAACGTCGTATTTTATTCGTTATAGCTCCGTTTTTAGCGATTCTTTCGAGCACGTTCTTGTTATTGAAAGTCCTATCTATTTATGAGGTTTACAAAAATATATGTTTCTGTCATGAATAGTAACTTTTATAAAAATAGTTTTATAAAAGTATTTATTGTCGTAAACTCGCGTAATCCGTAACTTCTTCGTTATTTATTGAAAAATTACGTTTCTTATCATTTTGGAATCCTAAAAATATGTACAATCTGTGAAAAATACTAAACTTTCTGTTTTAGAAGTATTTTATAACTTGCTTTTATAAAGTTCATTTTATAAAACCGGTATTAACGTAAATCGTATTTTTATCGTATCTACTGTTAGTAATGCCTTTTTTCAAAGTTTCATACTTTTTGGAATCGTCATGAGACGTACTATTTTATAAAAACATAAAATGGTCAGGTTGTATGTCGAATTAAAATAGAAAGTTTGGATGTCTTTCTTGAATTCATATGTAAACTTTGTTTTTATAACTTTCAACTTTGTAAATTACCACAAGTCTTTTATACCATATATATTATATGTCTTACATATAATAAAGTTCATTAGTCCATCTCTTGTACAAAAGTCCATGATAACAAGTCCATAACAACTCTTTTAAACCATAATTTTCTTGAGTATACTTTATTTACTAGTTTATACATGAATCTTTTATACATTAATCAAAAGTGTACAATATCTATACTTCCATTGTATCCTCATTTTAGCATCCATATAACATAAATATAGTCCATGAAACTAGATTAACTAGCTTTGCCATGAACTTTTTACTTGAAAACTTATTAAGGTGAACTTTTTAAAACCCTAATTTGTACATATCCATTTTTACACTAAATCAACATGGTACAATACTTTTACATCTATTTTAATATGATATCATTAACATCATAACATTTGTAAAAGTGTATGATAAGTGTAAAATACACATATCCGTTTGCACCTAAAACAACCCAAATAAACCCAAAACAGACCAAAAATGGCAAAAATATGCTTGTATCTATGTTTTGTGTATGCATTTTTTATGGATAAGTCAAAAATCACAAGAAAACAATCAAAAGCGAGCAAACACGGACACGAGAATCAGAAGAGTACAAAGCCGAAGCCTCAAAAGTCCAAAGCCTTAGCCAATTTTCATACTATAAGGCCAATCTTTGCATCTTTCGAAAGTTCTTTTAAACTTAAAAAGAAAGAAATGAAAGAGAGGGGCCAAATGTGTTTAACCCTTCCCAAACTACAACAGTTTTAACTGTCAAGAAAGGAGCGGGAACCCTTTTACTATTCACCCGTCTTCCTCAATTTCACTCCCATGGTAAAACAAAGGGCAAATCAAAATTAGAGGGTGCGTTGGTCAATTCAAGGAAGCACAAGCACAAATGAAGGGTCAAATTAGTCTAATCAAGAGGATACTTATCCTAGCCCAAGCTCAAAGGCCACGTAATCAAAGAAAGAAGCACAAGTTTATGTGGGTTTTTGTGCTAAATCACTCACAAAACTAACACAAACGTCACATCAAGGGAATGACACGCTGGCAATCCTCAGGTGTCCACATCTTGATCAAACGGCCACAATTGATGATCAAATGATTGATTAAATGAATGGCAGAGATTGAAGATTGGAGAGCAGGGCTAGAGGTCCTAGAAGCTTCAGCTGGGCACTATAAATAGGCCTCACTTCTCACACACACGATATCTAGTCTTTTCTTTTTATCTAGTTTTTAGTAATTTTGTTTAGCTTAAATTCGTGTTTTTATTTTATGTAATTTTCCTTTTTCAAGTAATGTAATCAGCTTCTTTAATCAATGAAATTCAGTTTTTAGTGTTTTAAATCTCATTTTATAAAGCTTTCTTCTTAAGTCATAAGCTCTCTTAATAAGCTAAAATTGTCTCAATAAGCTACTTATAAGCTCTTTCAGTCTATAAGCTGAAATAGAGCTGTTTGAATTCAGTATTAACCTTATCTAAACCTTAAATCAGTTTAATCTCATATGGATCTTATTGTATCTAAGCTTTTGGAAGGGGATCTTACCTTGGAAGAGATCCCAAGGACTTATACTCTAGCTTATTCATAAGCTAGAGAGCTTGTAGCTGCCTTAATTGGTCCTCTTGTTTAGCTAGAGGAGTTTGTAAGTTTCTCTTTTAGTTTCCTTTAAATTCTAGTTTTAAATATTGATATTATTGCTTGCTATGTTTAGATCTGTTATTTGCTTATTCTCTTTGCTTGTTAGTGTTCAAATTTCTCTTCTAGTGCAATTTAGTTATATGTTTTCATCTGTTTTTGCTTAAATATTTATAGATCTTTAGTTATCAATTTCTGTCATAAAAAAACTCATAACACCAAAAATTATTAGTTTAAATAGTTTAGATCTTAGATAAACGCTTATTTCAGTTGTCTTCAATAATGATTGTTATGTTTGTTTTTAGCTAGTTTTTATCATGGTATTTAGTGTTTGTTCATTTAAATTTCTCTTAAAAAGTTTTTCTCAACTCTTCATATGGTTAATGGTGTTTGGTTTAGTGCACTCTAAATTTGCTTAGTACGTATTAACATATGTTAATACTGTGAGCTTTGCACTACCGGTACTAAACTTCTCAAGTTAGTAACTGCATTTTTTCATAAGTTAGTACGTTAGCTTTAATCTCAGTTAGAATTAAGTTTGTTTTAGGGCTTATTTAGATTTAGGTTTTCATATTTTCTAGCTTATTTCATAACTTATTTAGTTTTTTTTAAAAAAGTTCAAAATTGCACGAGCAGTACTTTTACTCTTGAAAGTATGCTGAACTTTTTCCATACCAGTACTAACTTAGTTAGTAATGCGTGTTCCTTAGCTTAGTTTAGATAAGTTAATTTTAAGATTTTAGCTTATTAATTATTGAGTTGGATTTAAGTTTTAATATAGCTTAATACGGTTTAAGTCTTAATTTTGCAATTTATAGCTTATTGTCTTAGCTTATTTAGCTGTCAAAAGTCACAAAAAAAAACCTTGAAAATTACAAAAACAGTTACTTAGAATCTTTAGGATTTAAATTTGTTAAATTAGGCTTATAAGTCTGATTTTATAGCTTATGTAGATGGCTAATAAGTAGTTTAAGTTGTCCTTTTATGGTTTCAAAGTCTAGTTCAGCTTATTTAGTTCTCTAGCTTATTTGAAGTTTGTGTTTCTTTGCTTATTTCCTGAGTTTGCTTACTTAATGATCAATTTCAGTAGCATAAAAGTAGTTTAAGCTTTAGTTTCTTTTCATTTATAGATTAAGCATATCATAAGCTCTTTAGAACTTCTTTCCTTTTTCATTTTGATCTAGATTTGAGTTTTTTATAGCTTATTTTCTAAAAACAAGGGAAAAGCCCTCCTTTCTGTAACAGCTTAAAGATAAGCTCTTTGAGAGCTTATTTGTGAGTTTCAGCCCAAGTAGCTTTTATTAATTTTGTTTTCCATAGTTTCCTCTACAACTTTGGCTCCTTAGAGTTGTTCATTTTATGACTTTTCAAATTTCGACTTTTTCGGGACTTAGCTGTTAATAGGGGTTAGATTCTAAGGGTTAGAAAGTGTGAACTTTTCGTTTTTGTTTGTTTGCAGTTCAGTCCCCCGTCAGAAAGTGTTCTATGAAAGTGGTTTCCCCATTAGTTCCTTGTCCTTTTTTGCATCATTAGTCCATTAGTTAAGTTCTTAAATTAGTTTAATTAAGTTTTCATTAATAATTAGGGTTATGTTTTTAATTAGTTCAATTAAACTTTTATTAAAAATAAAATTTTGGCTTTTATTTTTCAATAGATTTCGGAAATTGTTCTTTACCTAGTAAAATTTTCGTTTACATTTTTAGGAATTTAAAATTGTATATTTGCTTAATTGTATTATTTGTTGACTTTTAATTTTCTGTTCAGGTTATAGCTTGATCCAATATATCCTTGCTTTCATTCAAATCAATCCGAATTAAAACGTTGGTTTTCCATTTTCACTAGTCATTGCGGACGACGGGTGATCATACTTGCCGGTTTAATATACATATATTTATATTATATTATATATATTTTTTTGATGAGGTGATTTTATCAAGGGTAACGTGGTAAATTTCATTAATAATCTCGGGATTACTTTTTTATGAATATTATTCTATAGTATAATAAACTGCAATCATCCGGCCATATATACACACACATATACAAAAACCTTTTTCAAGTTTTGATCATTTAAACCTACTCAAACATCATTCAAAAATAGTTTAGATTAATTAAGAATCAAGTTGAAAATTTCCTTCCCTCATCCCTTTTGGGTTCATACGAACACACAAGACAAACACCCTTGGTGTTTGTAATTTTTCTAGCAACCAAACATCGCTTAGATGATGTATTTAAGGTCATCTATGAAAGAAAAATAAACATGCATTAAGGTTTATGCATGGTTTGATTTTTGTTAAAATTAGTGGGTTTTGATTTGATTGAGGTTGATTAAACTAGTGGGAAAGGTGATATAAGGAAGGCTAGTGGAAGTTTTTGGTTATTAAAAATTATTGAGAAGATTTTGGGTTCGGTCGTGGGTTCGAACGAAAGAAGGGACACACAAAAGTGTGTTTTGTTATTTAGTTATTACTCAAGAATAGCTTGGTTGTGATTTGGGTTGATTTGGTTTGGGTTTTGGTTTGGGTTTTGGTTTGGATTTAGGCTAAAGGGGGGGGGATCTAGGAAAAAAGGAAACAAGGGACAAGCAAGTTTTACTACCGAGTCCGATCTTGCTATAATAGCATTGTGAGCATTATCATTTATGTTTGCTTTGTTGTTTCGTTTGTTTGATTTGATTATACTTGATGCATGTGATGAAATCCATGAGATCTTGCGTCGTCTAGTTAGTTTTTTTATTGATTAATGGGCAGCTTAAATGTGAATTATAGGCTAATTTAGATGTGCTGTGAATGAATTTTTGGGTTAAAATAGATTTTTGGCGCGTTTCGTAGCTCGTAAATTTGGGCAGGGAAACTTGGGGCGGGAAAAACAATACAGGACTACGAGATTTGTGATATATGGATTTTTGATTAAAAGGAATGATAAAGCTTTCTTAAACAATCGTTTTGATATAAATTGGAGCTTGTAACTCCTAATAACGAAGAAACTAGACAAAAACGAGATATAATTTTTAGGTGGAAAAATTCAGCACTTTTGGGTAAATACTAAATGCTGACAGAATTTTAAACGTCCGGTTTGAGCACTTTCGAGTCCGTTTCGGCCTTCGTGGAATCACGAAAGTTGCTTCGAAACGCGTTTAATACTTTGCAGCGAGGCTTGCTGTTTTAAA
This sequence comes from Tanacetum coccineum, assembly GCA_026074375.1. Classification (NCBI taxonomy): domain Eukaryota; kingdom Viridiplantae; phylum Streptophyta; class Magnoliopsida; order Asterales; family Asteraceae; genus Tanacetum; species Tanacetum coccineum. The sequence goes on from BQNB010028951.1 coordinate 35,475, forward strand.
ATCACCAATAATACAGGGTCAAAAATCAATGCAAAATTCTGGAACTTCTTATTGGGGAAAAATGTATTAAAGTTCCTACAGAAGAAACTTGAGAGGGCATTTTTGGTCATTTTTCGTCAAGTTTCGGGGTCTACGGCCTAAAACTTAAAAATGTCTGTTCCGGACATGTTTTTCATAGATTTCTTTTAGAAGTCCGAGTCATGAAAATATGATATAATGGGTCGTTTTGAGCGGGTCAGATCTAGGCAATATATATATATATATATACACACACATATAAAGTCAAAGTCAAATAAAGTCCAAAGTTGATTTTAAAAGTCAACGGGTTGATATAAGACTTGTTGGGTGTTTATAAAAATAATAAACGCTATTATTATTACAATATAACATTTTAGACTTAACGATTGTTACGAACGAAGATAATTTTAAAAATAGAAACTTTTGTAATATTCGGATATAATACCGATACAAGTAAATGATAATCAATTTGAACGTCGAAAGTTTGACGGTATAAATAAATATTATTATAAATATAATTAGATGACGGGACTTACTAAAAATGGTAACTTTCCGAAAATAGCAACATTCTAAAAATAGAAAGTTTCTGAAAATAGAAAGTTTTCGATTAAGTGGCGTACAATATAAATGAAAGAATGATCGTAACTCAGTTATGTAGAGTTTAGGACCAAGGACGCGCAAGTGGATTTCTTATCACACGTGTATGTATAGTTGCGATGCACACATTATTTGATCGTACTTTATTATAAAGTAATCGAGCGACATTAATTATAGGTCGCAGTTGAGTTCGTTGTCGAGACGACTTTGGATTGTTTTGGTTATTTGATCTTCGGCTTAGATCAAGGTGAGTTCATAGCCTCGCTTTTGAACTATTTTAAATGTTTTAAAACCCGCGAGGGGGATACATGTTGTTTTGAAAAGTGAACGCAATGTGTTTTGATACGTGATATGATTTCATTCCATACTATGAGTTTATGCCTTTTATTGTGTACTCGATAATTACCGAGGAGGTAAACGCTGAATGCATTAAATAGATCTATTTGGTGTGACAACCCTGTCCGGGGTGTGGATCTGATGGTGAACACCCTGTCAAACAAACATTTTGTATTGAGACTTGGGGTAGTAGCATACTTCCCGGTCGCTTATTTTATCTTAAATGGTAAATGTGTTAAGGTTTGGTACACAGGCTCATGTTAGTGGAAATCATGATATAACTTGCCCTGCAAGCAATGTTATAGTGTTTTGTGGAACCAAATATGCGTTCTGATTATTGTTTGTAAACTCTATGAATTCACTCAACGTTTTGTTGACGTTTTTAAGCATGTATCTCAAGTATTGATGCTTTCGATGGCTTGGATGGAACGGAACGTGAATATCAAGAACTGTGTCTCGGTGAAATATTTTGTTTATTTAAACAAAAGGATGTTTTGGGAAAGTAGTCGTAACATGACTTTTGAAATGAAGTTTTTAAGTTAATATGGGACCTTGTAACTCTGATATTCTTCATATAACTAAAATAAATTTTGTTTTATAAACGTATCTTTGAACGTTTACTGGGACTCGTGTGCATGTATTATGAAGTAGCACCCCAAAGGTTGTATTCCACTGCTTATCGTATTTTGGGGGTGTTACAAAGTGGTATCAGAGCACGAGTTGTAGCGAACTAAGTCGTTTTACAAAACTTGGACTACAATTGTTTTTGGAAAATTTCACGAGTCTTTCACCGTTGTCTGATATCCGCGCGCGTGTTGTTCCCGATCCTTAGAAGCCTTATGTGATGCTTTGATTGCATATTATGTGCGTGACAAGTGTGATACACTTGGTATAAGTAATGATTATATAAGTATATATATATATATATATATATATATATATATATATATATATATATATATATATATATATATATATATATATAACTCGGTATTCGCATCTCGCGAAAAGTTTAATTTCTTTATGCATTTAATGTGATATAATGAAATCATCCTAATATGTGATGAGTATAATTTTAAATATGATTAAAAATATGTATGATGGTTACTAATATAAGTATTTCTTTTCTTTTTAGTATTATGGGCGAACCTTTGTCACCTGACCGTGTGTTCGACTTCCCTATGGATGAGCCAGAGTCGCATCCCGCTTATGACTTCTTCGCGCCTGGACCGCTACCAGGGTATGCTGGTAACCCGAACAACAACAACGGGTGGATTGATTCAGATGTGCCATTACTAGGAGAGTTGGGAGCTGAGGTGGACGAGCCGCTGGTTGGCCCGGTAGTTGACGAGATTGTTGAGCCGATAGTAGGGATGGAGGAGCAGGTGATCGCTCGAGTGATTGATATGGAGGAGGACATAGCCATGTTATTCGGGGATGGCGATTTTAGTAATGATGACTCTAAGGGATTCGAGGATGAGGAGGAGGTCTGGGAGGTGAACGAGGAGTGGTTGATGGCTCCCGTCACACCACCTTCGATGCCAGTGGTGCCCTCACCGAGCACTTACAAGGTAGGAGGTCCATCTACTGCTGCTGCTGAGGGACAGTCTTTTACCCTCCCAGCACCTAGATTTCCTGTACCTTCGTCAGTGGTTGATTATTTGATTACCCGCATAGGTAACCTGGAGTACGGACATGGACAACTTGTGAAGAAGGTGATCCAGGTGAGCGATGCTGAGGTGGCGGATGGTATTACTATCAGGGAGATTGGCCCCAGGGTTTCTGCTATAGAGGGACAGGTACAGGTTATGACATCCCAGGTGGTTCAGGCCGAGGACAGATTGGAGCAGGTTGGTACTCAGGTGGAGCAGGGTCAGCATGCTGCGACCTAGCGAGACGAGGTGATTACCGGATTGAGCCAACAGGTGCAGGCATTACAGGCCGTTGTGCAGCAGAGAGATTCGCAGATTCAGCAGCTACAGACTATGGTTTCCGAGATGAGCAACCGTGAGAGCACATTGATGGAGTGCATTCTTGGGATGGATAGACGTCTTGCTGATTTGGAGAGGAGACCACCAGGACCTCAGTAGTCCTCTTGGTTGTTTATTTGGTTGGGTTATGACCATTTGTATAGTCACTAAACTGCTAGTGCTAGTTAGTGAGGTCATGGTGCCGGGTGTATTTTGTTTTTATAAACACCACAGCCATTTGGATATGTTAGGATTCTTGTATTAGAAACTTCAAAATCATCATGATTGGATGTATCGGTCTTGGAACCGAAGATTATAACTTTTAGGGGATTTTTGGTTGTACGTGTACTACCCCCAACATTGTTATCATTATTATGGTTATGAAGGATTATGAATTATTCCTGGTTATGAATTTTGTATGATTGAGGATGTTGATGCCCTTGAGTGTTGAATGACTTCGGTTGGTGAATCTTTCGCACATGTATGATACTTGCTTGCACTGTCCATGAGTGGGTATTATTTTTGGTACTTGTTGTGACCGTTGACCAAACTGTATTAAAAGATGTCTTGTGAATTGATGATTTTAAAATTGTGGATCGCAATAATGAATTTGTGTGTTGGAAAAATGTCGTTGCGCGAATTGTACCAATTTTGTTGTATAAACTGTTTGTGTAGATAATGGAGAATGTGTTTTTAAATTTCATAAACTGGCCATGTGATGTCAAATAAATTTACTTTTCAATTTTTTTTTGTAAATTAATGAGAATGGAGAATGGAATGATGCTATCTTCTTTTCTTTCCTTTGAAATAATCATATTTTTACTTTTTTTTATATACCGAGAAAATAACTTACGCATGTAGCGTATGAAAAAGGGATATTTTAACGAGGACGGATATGACGTCGTTTGGTTCTCAATTATGCATAACTTGATCAACTATGCATAATATAGGAAGAACCACGCTATGTCGGGGAATCGTCACCTTTTAAAATACCGAGTTTTGGAAAAATTGTTCGAGTTGGATATCTCGAAAGAGAAAAGTGTTTTTACCCCTGCTACGGATTCTTGTGCAAGTAACCCTATTCCTATTGACTGCATGGAGAGAGTATCATGCGAGTCGTTGTGACCGAGTCGCCCCGAAGGGAAAATACCAACGATATTGTTCAGAACGATTGTGTATAGAAAGGAGTGAAGTCTAATTCGTGATAATATAAGATCGACGGTTGTCATAGATACATGTGTCGAGACCAAGTGTGGTCGGTATGCTAGTGAGAAATGGTAGATTTGAACTATAAAGGGTGTAAACCGTATACCGACACTGAGAAGGGATCTTCTTGAAGATGTAAAGTTTCCAATGTGGGTGGAAGCTAAGATGGTTAGTTCCGAGGTTGAAACTGAGAAATGGAAAAGACATCTCCTACGCTAAGTGTGTGTCGTCATTGAGGTAGCAACTGATGACCGTGAAGAAGACTTCTTTCCCCGAAATGGAAAGTAGTGGTAGTATAGTTGTAACTATGCATGGATCGTCAAGGAATAAAATAAGGCACTAAGCGACCCTTGACTTAAAGTTAGGTGTAGTGGTCCTTACTCCTTGACGTAACGACTTAGTGTGTGTATATAAAGGCGAAAAGATGGGAGATTTCAGCCGAATAGCGACATCCGTTTCCATCCTGGAGGAACAATCTAAGTAGCTAACACCTTAGTCGAATAGTATTGAATTAGGAATGTGCGTAATTGTCTCGACTTGATTAGTTTAGCCATCTAAGATTGATGCGATGTGTTAGGACCAAGTCGACTATGCTAGTCGTGGTGCGGAAATGTTGGAGTTGAAATTGCGATCTTCGTCAAATGATCAAACGAGCCCACGATGTTCCATTGTTTTCTTGATTGTTTTTTAATTGTCCTTCGGCAATATATGTGTTTTCTAGCGGGATTATCGCCGCCAAATTATGTGAAAAATGTGTTTTATGTGCTATGTGCTTTGAATGTTAATAAACGCTTATGTCACTTTTGTGTAGCCCATGATGTGGCTTAGGATGTGAGCGAATGGGTATATTTGCCCGGGGCTCAGTGAAAGTTCAATTGGACAGGTACGCGCACCCAAAAGGTCTTTTGTGAACGCGGGTTGGTATCCCGAAAGTCTATGGTCATTCGTGGCGAGATAAACCACAAGCATGACAATGATTGGTTAGGACTTAACCGTAATTAAGTCGGAACTATTGTCGACCATGGCCTTACGATTAACAAGCGTGGTCATTGTGGTTAGGACTTAGCCGTGATTAAGTCAGAATTATTGTCAGAATGGCTTGGCTATTTAGCAAGCATGGTTATTCTGCTAAGGCTTTATAGAAAGTAAGCATGATTGTTACTAAGTGTGATAATGAGCAAGTGTGATATGGTGCCTAAGTAAAGCTAGGCCGAAATGTGAAGTCATCGTGAAATGACGAATATGTGATTATATGCTTATGTGATTTCATGTGTTAGCACTATAATGCGTTTGATGGGGTCATGAGTACTCCGGAATATATTCGCAACCGGTGGTGCATTATTAAATTTGACCGGGAGGGCGACACGTGTATTTTGGTTTTGGACTACGACGTACTCTTGGGCTTTGGTTAGCAACGTATCTTTTGGTTTTGTGTAGTGATGTGCGTTTTGTTTTGTTGGAATGATCACCAAATTAAGATTTGTGTTGATCTTTCGTTTAAAGTCTTTCATTTAAAAACGACGCGATTTATGTTTTCCCGGATGCGTTCCGTGGCGTATTTTGTCTCTTGTGATAAGAGCGATCGTAATTATATTTTGATCTTGTTGGTATGAATTACCTTTTGTTTCGTTGACTTTCCATCTGGAATAGTCAAGGCGAGTATTATATCGCATGATTTTTACGTTCGAGTATGCGAGCCCGTTCAATAATAAGGAAACCGTCTCACTGCAAGTGAAATTTAGATGAGTAAGAAAGGACGAGCACCGGGACGACACTCCCTTAAGGTGGATGGAATGTAACAACCCGAGTTTTACAACGCATATGATGATCGTGAATTCGACGTCATAATTATTATTTTATAAGTTCATGTGAACAAACGTCGACATTTAAAATTTTTATTTGTCATGAATAGTTATTTTCGTATTTTATCACGAACAAAATTTAGAAATTTTTACTTTTGTCGTTTCGCGAGTCAACGTTTGACCGCGCGACCGTTAAGCGTTTTGAGTATCGTAGAAATTTACAACGCGTCTCGTTATTATTTTTAAGATCGTAAATTTTTTATTTTTAAGAACGTCGTCCTCGTTCCTTAACCTTGGCCAAAACTCGCGTTTAACATCTACATTTTATTTAATTGTGTACAAAAGATACTTTTAATTAAAAGTTACACAAATAAAATTCAAGTAACTAAAAATGTTTTAATAAAAATTTGCATGTGAAGCCCCCCTAGCCATATAGCCGATCGGCTATATTGACACACACACTCAATCCATTTCAATTTTCTATGCAAGGAAAGATTATGTTTTACTTCAAAGGCTTAAATAGTTCAAATCATAAGTAAATTAAATAGTCCTAAAAATTTGTTCTCTCCCTTTTTGTCTTCCCTTGCTCGGCCGGATACAACAACGCACACACACAAATTGTTTCTAAGTTTTGATCATTGAAACTCATTCAAACATCACTCAAAATGATCCAGATTAATAAAGAATCAAGTTGAAATTTGTTTCCTCTGTTTGGTCTGAAATTCAGGATCAATAAGCAATATAGTGATAATCTAGAGAGAGAAAGTAGAGAGAGAAAGAGGGAGGAGGAGGATTAGAGAAAGAGGGAGGAGGAGGATTAGAGAAAGATAGAATGAGATTAAGAAACTTGGAAGACACACAAAGACACACCTCACAAATGAGGTGGTGGAGGGGTATTTATACCCTTTTACAATAATGAGCATAAAGCCTTTGTCTTTTAGACTTTTACCATTTAGCCCTTTTGACTTTTAGACTTTTTTTATTTAGCCGAGTCTTGTGACTTTATTTTAGTCACAAGCCTTTTACTTACCCTATTACACAATATTAATTCACTATTTATTACAAGGACTTTATCTCAATTAAAGATCGTTACTTTTATCGCAATCCTAACAATCTCTTCCCCAAGTGGACGATCATTGATATCTCTCTGTTGATTGCATTAATGATCATATTTCCTTTATTCGTAACAATCTCCCCCTAAAGGATGATCATCTCTCTTGTGACTTTGATCTTTGAACTTTCATTGAGATCTCTCTTGTGACTGTTGGTGTAATTAGTGGTCTTGGTTCATCATGTCTATTGTGATCTTGATCTTTATCTTTTCATTATCATTTTTTTATCTTTTGGTCCTTTAAGATCTTTTCATATATCATTCGTTAACGTGAAGTCCATCTGAATTTAGTTTCTTTTGAAGTATTCTAACAATCATACTCTCTACTTTCTTGACCTATTACACTCTTTCTCATGTAGAACCTTTGTCTTGATCAATTAACCTGATTGATGAGGAAGTTCTTTGGTTTATCAGAGTTGGGAAGTATATCTTTGAACTTTGAGTATGAGAAATAAAGGTATGAATTACGACGGTGTTCTTGTTTCTAAAAGGTAGAGATGTTGTTGATGTTCTTCCCCCCAATTGCTTCCCCCAAATAAACAACCATTCGTATACACATACTTCACATTTCTTCCCCCTAAATGTTGCACTCTATCGAAATATCCAGCTTGAACACTTCTCTTCCCCCTGATTTGCATTTGATGACCATAAACATAAATCATAATCTTGTTACGCTGAATATTTGCATAGTGAAGTCATGTTGGGGTGCGGTCTAAGCATGAGAGTCAATATTACTAACTTCAATTCCTACAATCTCCCCTTATCAATATGTGACTTCATTAGTATACCTTGGTTAATCCAACACTTCACTTGATATAAATCAAGGAAATGTTGTTGTGTGTTTTTCGGAAAACAAATTTCGAAAAAACACGATAAACTACTATATCCTTAGATTACTAGTTAACCACTAATTGAATTCATTAAACAATCATTTTCAAATTTAGTGACCTGGGCTGTGTCCAGCGTTGGCTTGATGTTAGCACTGTAGGATTTCCATTCAATCATTGTGAATTTATTTTTACTTAAGTTTAGCACTATTGAATGTTCGCGCATGTCAAAAAGACATGCAATGTCACGATAGACATATAGCGACCTTCTTGTACCTTTTTGTATTCTTTTGATGTTGTAATAACAAAATGTACTTTTATGTCTATGTGAGATTTATGATTTGATCTCTTTTGGCTCTAGACTCAATAAGTGCTTTTTGGTTTTAGTGATCGGAGGCTGGAGCAGACTGCCACCTTTTCAATATCAACAATCTCGGAGTGAGATGTCAATAGATTATGCATTTAATCTCCGTGACAATGAAACAAGAACTCTTTTGAGAGAATCTTGAATGGCTGGGAAGGGTTGTGCGTTTGCATCATGTGAGTCCATGGTGTCTTTCGTACAATAACAAATATATCTTTGTGATATTCGATAGATTATGTATTGACCCAGTTTCTGCCTAAAGTTTGTGGAGGGCTTCTTTCTTTTCACCCTTTATCCATACATTTCTTTTTCATTCTTCAGATCCGCAATCTAATGTTAAACTAGCGCGTCCTCATTATCATCTTGTTGTGATTGTTCCGATGATAACTCATGCCTTAGTTAACATTATTCCCATTCACATTCTACTCTATCATACCTAAGGACTTATATTCTATCTATGGAATGTCCCTGGGTAGATCCCTCCGGTTCTGGTTGGATCATGGGATAATACCTAACCTTACCACCTTATATCTTCTTTGATCATTGTGAGGTAGTTGGTTGATGGGTAGTTTAAGATCGGAAACCATAAAAACCATTTGAAATCAATTTCAAAGTGTTTGATATAAATCAAAAAATTTAACACTTTGAAAGGTATCACTTTTTGTAGAAATACTCTCCCCACAACTATGTGCATTGATATCAAAATTATTTGTGCACATGGAGGTCATGAGTGGATTGCACTTTGAGGTCTTTTCGGATCATCTTTGTAATTCCACAATTAAGCATTTATCTTTCTTGTATAAATTTTAAATCAATTTTCTCCTCCTTAAAAATAGCAGACCAAAATGATATTTTTGGATATCAATGATTAAACTAGCTATATGAGAAATTTGAAAACAATGGGAGAAAACGGATACTCGCATGTTATGATTTGGGAACCTTTTTTAATGTTTTAAACAAATTTGAAAAATAGTTGCGTCAGTAGATTGCTCACTCCTCATCCTGTTAATTATCAGCAAAACGGTCGTAATATCGGACACAATTCTTCACCATTAATGACTAGCACGCTTATCGATATAAACATACTTGACCATAACTTCTTTTAAATCGATTATTATTCATTTGTTCAAAACATTTTCATTTGTATACCATTTTGCTTGAGCTCAAGATTTTGAATATCTTAAATGAAATAGCTCAAGTCTAAAGAAGTTGTAAACTTCTCTTGTGAGGAGTAATATACAAAATGTGACACTATTTCTTTATTTGAAGATGAGTCCTAAGCGGGAGTCCTAAGCTGACATTTACTTAGAAGTCGTATGTCCCGAGCACACTTTTTTGAAAAGATGTTGATAAAAAATTGCTCGGGACAAAGAAGATTTCTCTTCTTTTAAAGATAAAGCGCACTGAAACGTACACTTTTCTTTTATTTGAAAACCGGGTTGTTATCTGAAATTTAATAACAAACCATTGACTTGAGCTACAAAACTTTGAATGTTTTATTTGAATAGCTCAAGACCGAAGGATAAATGCACTGAAACGTACATTTTCCTTTTATTTAAAGCACGGGTTGCAATCTGATATATGATTACAAACCATTGACTTGAGCTACAAAACTTTGAATGTTTTATTTGAATAGCTCAAGACCGAAAAGATTTCTCTTTTCGTTGTTAAGGATAAATGCACTGAAACGTACATTTTCCTTTTATTTAAAGCACGGGTTGCAATCTGATATATGATTACAAACCATTGACATCGAATTTAGACAACAACTTTTGGAACCCATTTAAGCACGGTGCTAACGGGTTTACCAAATTTTGAAAACCAATTGAAAGTTGTGTCAAGTCGATGTAAAGATGTTGAGTTCCAACGAGGGCTTGAAACCGGTGTTTCATTTGAAAACAGCTCTCGTGGAATCAACGGAGATTTAAAATTCCTCTTGATATTCCATTGATTTTTGAAACTCGGTGTTTCAAATGGAGTTTTAAATCTTGTTGACGAAGAAGATTTCCATTTGTTAATGTCATTTGATGAAACATCCTGAAAATTTGTTTCGTTTGAAACTCTTCCTTTCTTGTTGATGGTTGAAGCAAAGTCATTCTTGTTTTGCATCGAAAGCATTTCTGATTTGGAATATTTGAAAGATTTCGAATGACTTTGCTTTGGCCTCCACACTTGTTTTACCGGTGTAAAACGAGAGTGTGGAGTAACAAAAACGTGATTCTTTCCTTTGAAAGTACTTGTCTTAAAACTCTTTTGAGAAGAAGATGCTTCAAAAGTTTGAGATTCCTTAATTGGGCTCCACACTTGTTTTACCGGTGTAAAACACGAGTGTGATGTTTCAAAAGATTGATTATTTTCATTTGAAGCTCTTGTCTTAAAACCCTTATGAGGAGAAAATGTTTCAAAACTTTGAGATTTCTTAGAAAACTTCCTATCTTTTTGTAAAGAATAGGTTGTAAACTGAGAAACCCTTCGTGAAAACGGTTTTGAAGATTCACCCATGTGAACCTTTTCCGAAACACTTTCTTTAGGTTTTAAAGATTTTGAAATATTGATGTTCCATTTTTGCCGATTAAGAGAATCAAACTTCACTTTTAAAGCATTATATGAAGTCCTCAACTCATGATATTCTTTTTGACAAGAACGAATATCTTGAGATGCCAATTTTGATTCCAAATATGCAATTCGTTTTAAAAGCTGATCTTTTTCATTTTTAGGCAAAGACTGTGTAGTGACTGGTTTTGACAAACTCTTTTGCACATTAACTTTGGGAGAAAACCATGATTTTGAAATTTAAGAATTTATCAACAATTTATCAGCTGGTGTTTTTCCCAAAATTGAATGTTTATCAAACTTAGTTTGCACAGACTTTCTTTTCAGATTTTCCAATTGAGTTCTCAAATGATTAATTTCTTTCAAAAATTAATCCTTTTCAGCTTTAGAATCATCAACCTTACGAGCCAATTGTCGTTCAAGAACAACTTTCGTTTTTTCAAGTTTTTCAAAATACGCCTCAAATTTAGCTGTTCTGTTCGACAATTCAAGATTGACATCATCAAAATCCTTTGTCTTTTGAGCAATGATCTTTTCGAGATGCGTAATTTTTGACACAAAAACACGTTTTTCTTCTTCGAAAGTTGTCATTCTCTCCGCTGTTGCCCTTTTTAATTCAAAAACAAAAGCATATTCAAGATTATCAATTTTCATTAACAAATCGGAATTTTCTTTTGTTCGTTTTGCTAAAGCTTTTTCGAGCTCAACAATTTCCACCCCCATACCTGAGCACGAACATAGCATATCTTTCGAATCCATTTTTCTTATTTATCAAAAGAATAAGCACAAAGGATATTTCAAAAATGAGCACAAAAATTATTCAACACAATTAAGATGCACCATGAACGCAAAAACATCAAACCGAATTATCAATTACTTTTGAATTATTTTTCCGTTATTTAAAAACTGTGAATTTAAAAATTCTATCAAAGCCCAAAAGATTATTGCGAAACCCCCCTTTTTTCGCAAAACCAATTCACTTAATCAAAACAAATCAAAGTTTAGTTCTTGGCTTATTACACAAAAATTTGTCCATCGTGATAGAACAACCGATTACAGAACATGGATTGGACCAAAATACACATTACATCCACATAGTGTAAATTGTTGGACATCTTTTTGTTTACAATGAGGTCCAAGTTGAAATTATAGAAACAAAATCCCAACACACATTACCCTAACTATGATAGTATAAAAAAACTCAAACCCTAACCCTATAAACATAAATCCAACGCCACACTTTTTTCTTAGACACAGATCTCACAACAAACTAGCTTCTTACTACAACAAATGTAACGCCTCTTTTGATTTTTTTTATCACAACAAACCAGCCAACAAAGAACTTTTGTGTCTCTATTTCTTGTTGATAACTCACACGTCAACACAATTTGTTTCTTTCTTTGTTTTTGTTTGAACAGAACACAAACCACGGCAAGATTGTTTGACCCACAAATGTTCCTGACTCCAAGATTTTATAGAAGACACAGGTTGGTTTGATTATTTTTTTTAATCTTTAAATTGAAACAAAATGAAAGGAATGAACACTCTTGTTCTTTGTCTTTCTTTTGAGGTTTTCGAAAGGTTAATAAAGAAGTGAAGGCTTCAAAAATTGTGATCAATGATGAGTTTCTTTCTTGTGTTGTGGATCTTTAATGGTCCTGAAATACAATAAACAAAAAAAATTAAAACTGAGATCGATTGGCTGATTATTGTGTTTCCTTGTTTCGTTTTTATTTAGACTTGAAATAAAAGAAAATCTTGGACACACTTGTTCTTGATTTCTTGTATGTTTCGAAAATGAAATGAAGTTAAGCTTCAAAAAGATTGATCAATGATTGTTGAAGACTTAAACAAAAACTGAGATCGATTATCTTTTTCTGAGTTTGGTACAAGATCTATGAGGAGTTTGTTTCTTTATGTGTTCTTGATCTTTTTGAGATCGTAAAACTGTTTGAGCACAAGAAATTGAATCTGAGATCTCTAATTTTTCTTGAATCGTGTTTGAGTTTGTTTTTTCGATAATGTGTTTCCGAGTTTGATGAATTCCGAGTTTGTTCTGTTCCGAGTTTATGTCCGAGTTTGATCTAAGTTTGGATATGTGTTTCCGAATCTGATTTCTGAAAATGATGTGTGATGAAAGGTTTCTTTTGATGAAATTTAAACAGATCAGTGATGATTTTCTTGTGTTATAGATCTTTTAAGATCATATGAAGTCATTGATAAACACAAACACAAAGAAAAAACTGAGATCTGTCTAATAAATTTCAAACTCGGTAATGAACACAAATCTAAATCGGATCTAAACTGAAGTCTAAATCGGATCTAAATCAGAATTTGTTTTCGAGTATGTTGTACGCACAGATCTAAAAAGATCTGGATCTAAGACTCAAAAATGCGTTTGACCGTTGACCACCAAGTTTGACAAGTCAAATATTATGTAACAAACTTATTCCGAGTTTGACCAGTAAAACCTCCGAATTTGACTTAAAACACACAAACAAGCAGACTTTGACCAGATGTAACAGGCTTTGACCAAGTATGACAAACTTTGACTAGATGTAACAAACTTTGACCAAGAATAATAAACTTTGACCAGACAAATTTTATTGAGTTTGACCAGTTGACTATTGAGTTTGACCAGATTTAACAAATTTTACTGAATTTGAAACGTAAAAAGCTGTTGAATATCAAAAATAAGCACAAATAAGCAAATTCGGTACTAATCTTGCCAAGATTCTTATGATAAAACCTTAAGCAATCAATCTCGGTTGCATAAAACACACCTGAAATTAGCAATAAGTACAAAATAAGCTCAAATAAAATCGAAAAAGCTTAAAAATAAACTCACGCAATAAGCTGAACGACTAAGCAGTCCGAATAAGCACTCCTAAACAACACTAAATCGCTCCTGCAGCTCTGATACACTTGATATAAATCTCGATTCACGATCTCGGGAGGTCGGGGATGATGGAAATAAATGAAAGCCATTTTAGAGAGAGAAAACACTTTATTAATGAATGATTAGTGAAATTACAATTATGAGGTTCGATATCTTGAAAAGAGGTTTGTGAGAGAGAGTGGATGCGTGTATCATATTTGTGATTTAGGGTTAGGGTTGTAAAAAGTGTGTGAGATAAGAAAAAGAGGCGTGTGTTTGTGAGATTAGGGTTAGTGCAAGTGAGTGAGTGCGCTTTTATTCATCTGCTATTAGGGTTAGTATTTTATGATTTTGTAAGAATTCTTTGTTGGGCCTTAATATTCGATCACATACACATTATCATTTGGGCCTATACCTAAAATTTAGATTAATCATAAGTGGACATTAAGTGTGTTGAATATTTTGTTGGTTCATTTTATGATATCATTTATGCTTAAAAGATTCATTTCCAGTTTCGGTATTAAAAAGTTTATAATCAACTGAAATTGATCAATTACGGTTTTATCGTAATCTTGATTCATTGTCGATTGATATTTTTGTGAAAATAGTGATATCTGTGGGAGATTTGGTTTGTGTGTGATTGAAGTTTTTGATTCAAGTGTGTTAGTATTCGGATTGAATTTGGTTTGAATTTGGTTTGAATTTTTGGGGTTGTGTTTGTAATTTTTAGGTTCGTTGTGATTAAATCAGAAAAAATGGGATCAAACGAGGAAATAATTCAATTACTTCAAAAGACACAAACGATTTTCAAACAAACACAACGTGACAAAGAGGAAAAATATCTTAATGATATTATTCAGTTACAAGATAAAATCAAAGATCTTGAAAACGTTGTTTGTAAAATGGGCAGATCAACTGACACACTTCGGTTGCTTACAAGTGAACAAAAAGCTTTTAAGGACAACTTACATAAGTCGGGTGTGGGATATAACGGTCCTTTTGTTCTTTCACAAGCTTATGCTAAAATTCCTAAGTTGTATCGTGCTTCTGAACTTTGTGATAAAAATAAACAACTGCATGTGTTTGATTCTGAGGAAACTCTTGAGGATGCTGAAAAGAGTCAATTAAAAATGAATGAGTTTCAAAAAGATGAAAAAGTTCAAGAGTTAAAGATTCAACCAATCGACTACGAAAAGTTGAACAAACTTTATAAAGACTTTGTTCCTCAAAAAGAGCTTTCTGCTGAGCAAACATATTTTTTTATCTTCTTCTATTCCCAGTGTTAAAGATTCTGTTAAGATTTTGGAAACAAAAAGTATGCCGAGTGAGTCACCTTTGATCAAAGAGTTATACAATATAAAAGTTGGTTTTGAAAAGCTGTCTCTGTTAATAAAACAGAACAGTAAAAGGGCAAGCATTTTTTACACATCACCGGCAGAGATTGAACGTATTGAGTTTTGTCAAAAACAAGTTAAACCAATTCTTAATGAATATACGGTTTTTCCTTGATGCTTTTCAGGACTATTTCACAGAGATATAAAAAGAAATGAAAGTGCGTTTTGAGCAAAATGATGTTATCTTGATGGAAATTCGAGAATCAAATTGACTTTGTTGAAGATTCAACTTTTTGAAAGCATCCTTACTGCACAAAATCAAGAATCTTGTCATAACTTCTTGTATGGAAATAAGGAATAAGGATTTATACGATGAAATTGAAAGAATTTCAAAAGAGTCAAACGATGTTTCATTTGAAGTCACTCAGGGATTGTCAAAACGAATTGTTGAATTGGAAAAAGATTTGTCAAAATCTGAGGCAAAGAGTATTGCTTTTGAAATCGCACTTCAACACAAGTCTCGAGAAAATAATTCTTTGAAAACAGTGCAAAAAGAAAATGAGAATTTTATGGCATCATTACAACTCGAGAGTGCTCATTTGAAACAGACTTATAAAGATTTGTTTGAGTCGGTTCAAAGGTCAAAAGTTGAGATTAAACTATGTGATGAAGTCAAAGTTAAGGACGATTTTAATGAGATTAAGAAACTTGGAAGACACACAAAGACACACCTCACAAATGCGGTGGTGGAGGGGTATTTATACCCTTTTACAATAATGAGCATAAAGCCCTTGTCTTTTAGACTTTTACCATTTAGCCCCTTTGACTTTTAGACTTTTTTTATTTAGCCAAGTCTTGTGACTTTATTTTAGTCACAAGCCTTTTACTTACCCTATTACACAATATTAATTTACTATTTATTACAAGACATTATCTCAATAAGATCGTCACTTTTATCAATCCTAACAATCTTCCCCCAAGGGACGATCATTGAGATCTCTCTTTGATTGCATTAATGATCATCATTTCCTTATTCGTAACAATTCCAAAAAATCTGAGATCAATCTCCTTTTATCCCGTTTCTTACCGAAAATAACTCGATCCGAGTTTGGTTATGATATGAGTTTGGTTTCCGAGTTTAGTATCTGAGATTATTTTGGATCAGTGATGATTTAGCTTTTTGTGAGATATGATCTTTTAAAGATTGAGATTCTATTGTTATACACACAAAAAGAAACTGAGATCCAACTCTTCTTTTTCGATTCCAAAGTCGATAATACCGACTTTGACCGGTCAAAAATTGATAAAAACAGTTATGGACCGAGTTTGACCAGTCAATGATGTTGTAACAAACTTTTCCGAGTTTAACCAGTCAAACAACCGAATTTGATTTTAATAACAACTTTTACTGAATTTGAAAATAAAAATCTACTGAGTTTAAAAAATAAGCCCAAATAAGCTAAAATTTATACTAATTTGCCACGCTACTTACGATAAAACCCGTATCGGTGTTCATCTCGATAGAACCGAGATTAGCAAAATAAGTACATTTTATAAACAATTCGATCATGAGAACTCAGTTTCTCTTCGAGATCAACAATATCTTCAAGATATCGATTTTCTCGTCCTTTGAAAGCCTTTTTAGCTAACTGAGTTTCATGTTGAATTATTATCTTTTCATTTTTAGTTTTGAAAAAAATCACTTTTAATTTTATCTTTTTCTTTCAAAATTCTCTCAATGGTGTCTTTATTAACACGTATTTCACGTTCCAACTCTTCACATGTTTCTTTATATTTTGAGCATTGAACCATTTTTGACTCAAGTGTTTTGATCCGTTCCTTACACGTCTTAAGCTCCTTTTGTAGCAACTCTTTTTGCTTTTAAGCTCATTGTTTAATCATTTTTTATTTTCAGCTTCTTTTTGAACATTATAAGCCAGAGTTTGAATATTATGATATTCATCATGATCATTTAAATCATGTTCAGATGTGCCATCATTATTTTCCATACAAGGATCATCAAATATGATATTAGAATCAATTTGATCATCATCAGATGCGTGAATAACAGTTTTATGTTTCACATGACTCACTTGTTCACGAGCCTTGTGTGAAGCATTTACCTTACTGACTGCTTTTGCATCATAGGTTGGCTCAGTCACAGCATTGTCATTAGCTGGTTGAATTCGAGCCATTATGATTACTGCAGATGTAAGCTCTTCCAATGTTTCATATCCAAAAGAATTATTGTTAGGTATTAGAAAAAGACTCGGTCACCCCGTGTATTTTACTGTTTATTATAGCTCGTAGTTAATAGTTTAACGTATGACCTTCAGTAATTAACCGGGTACTAATCTTCGGTTTATTGTAAGAACTATATATATACCTCTTCCAACTTTGGAAGAAGTAGCTAGTCTTTTATTCATTTTATTATAAACACATATTTCTCTCACTAGAAAATACTCTCTCATGTGTTTCTCTCTCTAGAAACTAGCCAAATCCAAGAATCGTCACCATGTTATTACTTATGATATACCACAATTGGTACCATAGCATTTAGGATGATTAGATCGTGTATATGTGCGATTTCTTTCTTGATTTAGATCATAATGTGTACTTTTGAAGGTTTGTAGCTCGTTTTTTGATTTTCTCTAGATAATGATGTTTGTGATGTTAAAGTTTGGGAGTTACTAGTTGCTATAGCCTTGTAGTACTGAGTTGGGAAAAAGAAATCAAGCAAAATCGTTCAAAAGGGTGATTTATAGGTGTTTTTAAGTGATAAAGTTCGTTGTTCTTCGTAGAGAGTTGGCAGATATTCTTCGTGGCGGTTTGGTTAAAAGGAATATTTTAAATAGTAGGTGGCCAATTGTCTGACACACATGGCGGTTTGCTATAGTGGCGTGTTGTTTAAATTGGAGGCGAGTTGCTCAAATCTTAAGTGGCGAGTTGCTTTATTAATAGGCAGCGGTTTGAACAGGTTGCGGCAGTTTGAATATTTTAATAGCAATTCTCTTAACAAAACGTTGGCGGTTTGAAAAGTAGGCGGCGGGTTGCTTAAAACTGTTGACGGCGGTTTGCTATTTACCTTTGACGGCGAGTTGCCTATTTTAAACAACGGCGGTTTGTTCTTATTCTTCGAGGCGAGTTGCTCTAATACTTCGCGGCGAGTTGATAACCTCTGGCGGCGAGTTGAGCTACTGTCTTTGACATTTGGAATATTTCAAACTTGGGACTTAACAACTCTAAAACGCAAAACAAATACGTTAACTTCACCACTTTTAACGTACACTCACTAATCATTGATCGATCAAAACATATCATATCATAATAAAACAAGATGTCTAACATGTCAGAAGATATCCAGTATGCCGGTTCTGATACACGCCCACCAATGCATGATAAAACAGATTTTGAATCTTGGCAACAACGTATACGTCTGTATTGTTTGGGAAAGGATAATGGAGAGAACATAATGAAGTCAATTAATGAAGGTCCATTTCAAATGGGAACGCTCGCAGAAACTCTTGCTGAAGAAACCGAGGGTGCACTTCAACAAGGTCCAGTACGTGCTAGAGTCTTTACCGATCTTTCAGCTCAAGAAAAGGAAAGGTATAAAGCTGACATTCGTGCAACGAATATCCTACTTCAAGGTATACCAAAAGACATCTACACACTCATCAACCACTATACTGACGCCAAAGACATTTGGGACAATGTGAAGATGATTCTGGAAGGTTCTGAGTTAACAAAGGATGACAGGGAATCTCAGTTATACGATGAATTTGAACACTTCCGTCAAATCAAAGGAGAAACCATTCACGTATACTATGTTAGGTTTACGAAGCTCATTAATGACATGAGAAACATCAAGATGACCATGCCCAGAATGCAGCTTAACTCTAAGTTTGTGAACAACATGTTACCTGAGTGGAGTAGATTCATAACTGAAGTCAAACTTAACAGAGGTTTGAAAGAGTCTAACTTTGATCAGCTTTATGCCTATTTGAAGCAACATGAGGTACATGCTAGTGAGAATAGAATGATGATGGAAAGGTTCATTCAACCAACTAATGATCCTTTGGCACTAGTGTCTAATGCCTCAGTTCAGCAGTATCCAACACAATCATCCATGTCTCCTCAATCCTCAAATGAACCATCTCCTGCTGATAACTTTCAACTGGACTCAGGAAGTTCTTCAACTGAAAACTTGATTGAAAGTTTAACCAACACACTTGTCCTCCTCACTCAATCGTACAAATCACATCTTCCTCAAACAAACAATCAACTCAGAACGTCTTCTAATGCAAGGAACAAAGCTACGGTTCAAGACGGCAGAGTTGTGGTTCAAGATGTCCGTGGAAGATACAATGCGAATAATCAAGGAAGACCATTTCAGAGGAACAATGCAAGAGGAAATGTTGTAGCTGGGAATGCTGGAGGTCAGAACAGAGGTGGCAATGTGAATCCTGGTCAAGCTAAACCCATTAAGTGCTACAACTGTAATGGACTAGGGCACATAGCACGAGAATGTCCTCGGCCAAAGCGACTTCAAGATTCAGACTACTTCAAGGACAAGATGCTACTTATGCAAGCCTAAGAGAATGGTGCAGTACTGTATGAAGAACAGTTGTTGTTTCTTACAGGAGAACAGGTCACCAACTTTGATGATGATGTGGATGATCCACCCGAGAAAGATTTGGCACTCAATGTGGATCATATCTTTGAAGCTGATCAATGTGATGCATTCGACTCTGATGTTGATGAGGCTCCTAATATATAGACCATGTTCATGGTAAATCATATGACTCAAATACTCCGTTTGAGGTAAAAGATCATGATACCTTTGTAGATCATCTGGATGAGTATCATGAAGTACACAAGATGCAAAACGATGTACAACACAACTACGTTGTTGACTCTGATGCTGGATATAAGAGTGATAGTAATATTATTCCGTATAACTAGTATATGGAGGACAACGAAGAACATGTTGTACAAAGTAATGTATCTTCTGTTCGAAATGATGCATTGATGTCGATTATAGATGATATGCATGAACAGGATGTCCAAAGTATGTCAGCAAATAAGCAGGTTAAAGTAGTTAATGACACAATGACTTCTGAACTTGTGAGATTTAAGGAACTAGTCGGGGTGTATGAAAAACGGACAAACTTTGAATTAACTGAAAGAGAACAAAAGATTGATGAACAAATGAGAATAATTATCTCTGACTGAAATAGAAAGGAAACTTCTTTAAAATCAGAACTTTATACTGTATAAATGCAACTTCGTTCTACCGTTGACCATAACAAGTCAATGAAGGAAGAAGTGACAACCTTGAAAAAGGATTTTAAACAAAAAGAAGATAAATACATTGAAGAGTTTTTAGACATCAAAAAGCTAAAAGAAAAGGTTGAAGATAGATTATTCAAACAAGATCAGTCTGTTCAAACGATGCACATGTTATGTAAACCAAAACCATTTTAAGATGAAAAGAAAAAGGTAGCAATAGGCTATAAAAACCCCTTATGTCTCACACGTGCAAAGCAAGTTCAATCTGCCCTCTATAATGGTACTAAAATAGTCATGACCAATCATAAACCTGCTATTGTGCATGACTCGGAGAAAACTCTTGTAACACCCCCATTTTTACAATATAGTAGCGGAAGCTAATCTGGGGTATTACTTCATGGATACAACAATCATAATCA
>BQNB010028952.1:0-56179 GCA_026074375.1 Tanacetum coccineum
CGTTACAAATCTTTACTATCATGAACTGTTCGTGGAACTAACAGACTTGTTACACACTTGAACTAATGGAGTTGATTCATTCTCGAATTAACGACTGAGTACCATATTCCGCCGTCTATCACATAAGCTCTCCCGCAAGCTCCTCTCATTTGTTGAACTTTATTCTGGGGATATTGTTTCTCGAAATGTCCTCACTCTCTGCATCCCATCACTGTTTGTTATAGTTATTGTTGTTATGGTTGCTGTTGTTGGGTCCTGGAGCGGTCTACTAGTGTGAAGACTTAAGTCGCGATACATCCTAGGCTATACAACTTTATCCAATAGGTAATGCAACTCCCATAAACCAGATAAACACCTATCGACGAAAGAGATAGTCAAACTATTCATTTCGGGCCACTAGCATGAAGACTTAGGTCGCGATACATCCTAGTACTGCAAAGTAAGTTGAATACTTACATTCATAAGCCTCGTTGATGTGAATCATCAAACATAACAGATATCAGAAACCAGACACTACCCGTAAACAGTTAAAACTTTACACAGACATACTCACGCGACTACACTTTCTGCCTGAGGTTTTCACTATTAAGGGACTCTCCTTATAACGCGTTTACATCAGTCATAAGACTTGTAATGATATTTTTGAGATACCTATTTTGATAGATTAAATATCCTGATCAAACCTAGCCAAAAAATTTAGTATACAGAGAAGTGTCGAAACATCAAATTTTGCTGGCTAAAGTTATCAACACCATGTTTTAAAAAAATTGGTTGCTAAATCTTAAATCTTTTCTTGGTCACACAATCGATTAACACGAATTAAATCTCAGTTGGAGATTTCTTTAAGGGGTGGGTACTGTAACAACTGGCATTTTTCGGAACTGTAAGTGATTATATTTTTTTGGGACCGACTTAAATTTTTGACTTTTGACTTTTTGATGTCGCATAAAAATCGGTTACCGTGTAACCGGCCATTATTTCGGAACATGTTTAAATAATAAATCATATTTATTATTACACACCTCATTTACAAGTTTATTTTCAAATTTATTTGACTTAAAAACGAAGAGATGAATTTTATTACTAGATTGACTATCAAAAACGACTCGCCAAAGTGAGTTATTAATTTTGGGGTATACTAGCGTTTGTCATGAAATGACATTCCGGACAACTTTTCAGTTTTACACGAGAGCCCAAAACGAATAGAAAATGATTAAAATGTCATCACAAGGTTTTGAAAACTTCACACAGCGCGTGCCGACACAAAAATAATTAAATTTTATTTAATTATCACAATTTATTTAATAAAAATATTAAATAAAATCATTTAACATTTTATTCAAAATCATTTGTTGATAACGAGAATATTAAAATTTATTTTATTTTCGGACAAGGCATAACCGGACTATCAAATAAATAACAAATATTTTTATAAATGTTATAAAAATATTTATGAAATACTATCAAGTAAATACTCATTTTTATCAGAAAAATGATTTGAAACGCAATGACGCAAGTTTCGTATTTTAAATAATCTGTTAAGTAGCCTACACGAGCCCCGAACCATTATTTAACAAAAGTTACACCTTTGGTCCCTGAAATAATATTTACTCATCAACCCTTAAACTATATGGAACTTGTCACTTTACTTTATAACTTTCAATTTATATATATTTAAACAAATTTAGGGTTAGAGATTTTCATTTGATAATTATAACACACAACACATATACTCTTCCTCTCCCTTATGTTATCCGGCGCCTCCCTCCATCTTCCGGCCGACTTTTTCGGCCACCCCATCCAGCCACGCACCACCACTACATCCACCCAACATCATCTCCAATATAATCATCACCATCCCCACGAACCATCACCACCACGCCATCCCACTCCACGCCACCTCCACCACAGATCCACCCCGCTGTCACCTCGACCACCTCACCACCAGCCACCATGAGGGTGCGGTTGGTGTTTATAAACACGACAAAGGTGTGTTTGGTTGGGTTATCAGCACCGTATAGGGTGCGTTCAGTTTTTCCTACAAGCAGCCAAGGTGTGTATGGTTAACAACGAGAATGGGGTGCGCTCGATTTATTTATGACAACCAAGGGATGTGTTGGTTTGTTTATTTTCACACAAAGGGCGCGTTGGTTGTTATAAACCACACCAGTAGGCTGCGTTTGGTTTTCACGCAGCCTGCTGCGTTTGGTTTTATAGGAAACAGACAATGGAGCATTTGGTTGGTTATCGCAGCAGATTAAGGGTGTTTGTTTTGCGGTTTGACAGCTAAGGGTGCATTGGGTTTAGAGAAGCAGATATGGGTACGTTTGGATCTAGTTATATCAGATTAGGGGTGTTCATTCTTGGTTGTTATAACCACACCATGGTGCGTTTGGTTTTGTTAACGACCCATAGGGTGCGTTTGGATCTGGTTATAACGTCAAACGAGGGCGTTTGGGTTAACGAAAACACCCAAAGGGCGTGCTTGGGTGCGCAGATTGACCCATTAGGGGTGTTTGGTTGAAAAGGAAACACCTAAAGGTGTGTTTGGGTAAGCAGAAATCAGCTAAGGGTGTGTTTGGGATTACAGGAAACCCAAACAGGGGTGTTTGGGACAACAGGGGCATTTGGTTCGCGGGTCAGCACCACAGCGGGTGCGTTTGGTTTTGGCAGCAACACCGAATGGGTGCCTTTGGTTTGTGGTAAACGCCAACACAAGGGTGTTTGGTTGTGGTTTTGAAAGCCCACATAAGGCGTGTTTCGTTCATCGTTTAAAAGTGTGTTTGACTTTATTTATTTCATTTAGTATTTAAATATCGTCTAGATAAATATTGAAACACGAATATATTTTGCAACCTAGATTGGTTGATTGAAAAGTGGAAAACGTTGAGTTTTGTAAAAATGGGAAATGTCACATAAACGAAAAGGTCATGGCGAAATTTCTAAAAATGTATATACTTATTATTTTTAGATGCAACTCCTATCGTCTTTGAAGGACGATAAATGGACTAAGTTATAATTTAAAGATGTTTTAAATTATAATTTCACAATAACTCGACAACAAACAAAATACTAATTTATAAAATGTTATTTTATAAATCCCGGCTAGAAAATAAAGTCATAACTTTGGTACGGACTTTAGAAACACCGTTACTTAATTGGTAACTTTAAAACGTACGATTACGTTTATGCAAGAACTTTTATTTACTTAATAAATTGGTGATTTCCGAAAACGTGTCAAACCATTTGGTTTAATTATTTACTCACACTTGTTTTATAATACTTGTAAGGTATTGTATACTTCAAATTAATCTTTTGATTTCTGGTCGTTATTATATAATTCACCATATGAATTATATAATTGTTCATCTTTCATGGGTAATATATACGGAATATATTACATACTTTGTTATATAATTTACCATATGAATTATATACTTTTGAGTTATTTTACCGAACCAACCACCAAACTACTACAACTTGAAATCTAAATCTTTTCTCAACATGTCGCGTTGAGGTGACTATCCATCGGGAAACCCAAATTCATTATCCTAGGCTAGTGGGACTTAGCAGTTAAGTTAAGCTGCAACTTCTTGATCGAGCCGTTCCGGTTTTCCGTTTGTGCTGTGCTTAATATGTGCAGTTCTGCAAATCGTTCTACAACATCAATGTGAGTTCATAGCCCCACGTTTTACATGATTTTGTTTTACAAGTTTTTGGGGTGAGAACATGCTTGTTTGCAAATTCATTCACATGATTGACTTATGCTTGTTACATGATCGTTTACAAATTGGGTTGCATACTCATTTACATAGTTCGCTATGGGATACATTATTTGACTTCATATTTGGTCACAAATACATACTTTATGTTGGGTTTTGAGATTTGATGATTATAAAACCACATATGAAGAAAAGAAGAAAGATGAAACAACAAGGACTTAATGTGCAATATTAAGTTAGCTTCATATCAAAGTTAGGTTTTCTTGTAAACCCTAGCCTCTCTAGTGTATAAAGAGAGGTAGGGTGAATAATTCTATTATCCATCATAGTTAGATCTCTCCAATGAGAGTCTAATAGTTAGCTTATTAGTTTGTGTAATAGTTAGTTATCTAGCCACCAATTAAGTGATCCTTGTACCTCAAAACCCCAGGATTTGCAAGTATCAACGATACTGATCCAAACCGAACCCTAAAAACCCTAATTTCATGTTTTTCATTGATCTTAAAGTTATAATGCTCAAATCTTGTAATAATCTATCATATATTATGTTAATATAACACCTTTGTTACTTTTTGAAAGAATTTGAAATAAAAACCTAAGCGTTTTGATTAAAAACCCTAATTCGACCCGTTTCGATTTCTGGCTTAACGAATCGTTAATTTAAACTTTTGTTACGTTAAAACATCTTATATTAACAAGCTATAACCTACAAATATCAATTGGAATGTTAAATATAGCTTGCATGTAAGTTAGGACCTGATTTGTAATTATTTCCATGCAAGGGGTATATACCGTAACTTTTGAAAACTTATAAGTACAAGGGCTGAAAATGACATTTTATGAAAGTTATAACTATAAGGGTCTTATATGTCACTTTCCAAAGTGCAAGGTTTACTTTGTACATCTTTTAAACATGAAGGACCAAACTCGTAAAAGTACAAACTCCAAGGGTCTAAAATGTAACATTTTAAAAAAGTATAGAAACATGTTCAAAACCTTATTAGACATAACTTTAATTAGCGCTTGACGTGCTTATCATTTCCAGATATTGATCAAAACACTTAAAACCAAATATGTTATAACTATTATATAATTCATCATCGATGTGCTTTAAAAAATCTTATTCCGAATCTATATCGTATCACAATACTAGGGAGATTCATATTAAAGGGGTTTCGGTATGGTATTACGTTCTGACTGAGTTGTTAGGTTTACGATTTAAAGTGCCCTAGCTCCTCAAACGTTTACTGAATGACTTCTGAATTATGATGGCCCGAACGGTGATACAATAATTCCAAACTCTTCAATCAAACTCATAACTCTTAAACCAAAGTTCTAAAGTACAATCTTCCTAAGACTTGACATATTCTGCTCATGTTGTGTGATGTGGCCATCTATTATCATTTTGCTATATCAACCTTCCCTGGTTAAGATTGTGATAAGGTCGCCAGCTTTTATTTCAGAATAATTATTACATCTACCTATCAGGTGAAGTTCATAACCTCGCCTTTACTTATTTACATGTTTTATAAACCCACGAAGGGGATACATGCTTGTTACAAACTCTTTTACATACTCATTTATCTTATAACAATGTGATTGTTTTTTAATGACTTAGTGAGTTCATAGCTTCACTTTTAATCTCTTTAATGCTTTCATAAACCTGCAAGGGGGATACATGCTATAAATAACGAATACAAATGTTTTACCAGACTATATGCTAATCTGATGTATCATTACAATCAATGTCTAAGTTATCTATCCTGCAAGTCGTTAAATTGACTATGGATGTTAATCTGTTAGTATCATAAATCCTACAAGTCGTTAAATTTGACTTCAAGTTGTTAAATTGACTTTGGATATTAATAAATCCTTCAAGTCGTTAAATTTGACTTCGATTCGTTAAATTGACTTTGGATGTTAATATGTTGATATATGAGCACTTCGAGTCGTTAAATTGACTTTGGATGTTAATATGTTGATATATGAGTTCTTCGAGTTGTTAAATTGACTTTGGATGATAATGTGTTGATGACATGAGAGCAAGACCAATCAGACCAAATAAGGCAATAACGGGATAATACATTGTTATTATGATTCATTGTGATTATTACTAATAACGGGTATATAATAACATGACCCAAGATCATAACTTGTAACTATGATTTCGGGTATATAATAACATGACCCAAGAAGATAACCATACCATTTTCATAATAATTGTGTTGTACAATTATTACACTATAACTTGTATTCAACAAATACACTTCAAACCTATGAATTTCACTCAACCTTTGTGTTGACTTTTAGCATGTTTATCTCAGGTAATTAAGCCAGTTGCGGCAGAACGGAGTGGCATGGACTCGAAGATGGCTAAACTTGTTATCATACACAATGTATGTAACTAGATTTATGGGACCTGCATTTTGTAAAAACTCTGATTATAATGAATGATAACTAAAATTTTCCAACAACGTCTCTTTTAAAGTTGTTTTCTATGATTATGATTGTTGTATCCATGAAGTAATACCCCAGATTAGCTTCCGCTGCTATATTGTAAAAATGGGAGTGTTTAGCAGATTCGTATCAGCGCCATGGTTTATTAGAGAACAAGGTCAAAAACTTAACTATAACCACATTATTTTTCAGGCCATTCAAAAGTCTCTCGTGCCACTACATTCGGACTAGTATGTAAATATAACACACTATTATATAAATAACTTATGTTATTTACAAATTAGGTTGTTAATAGAATGATGTCTTCTCCCAATTGCTCTACTGCTGATATTGAGGATGCTTTTTCCTCTATGAATATTCTTAACTATACTATTGGTTTCCCCGAGTTATTTCCAGCTTTCATCAGTAAGCAGTTCTTTTTAACTCTTCGTAAAACTCTAAACAGATAATATGATCCCACCATTATTCTCATCTTTCTACAATAAATCCTTATTTTGAAGGACTACAAGCATTTTTAATGTCTAAAGGAATCACCTATTTCATCACCAGATCCTATTACTTCACCAGCTATTTTGACTCCATCTCCGGTATTACCACCATCATTACTATTTGATCCTCGATATTTCTTTGTTCCTGAAGAACTATTACCACCTAAGAAGCGAATTTGTTCCTCATCTTCTTCCTCAACTACGTTATCTAATTCATCCTGGAATCAAACCTGTGATTTGGTATCACCATCTTCCTCAGTTTATACTCCTACCTCACCTCAGATATTTGAAAAATGTCCAATTAAGATGTATCTGAAACATCATGAGGGACAAATTGAAGATATTTTGAATTACTTAGATGAACTCTATCTTCACCACACACATACGAGAAAATGGAGGAAGGAACTATTGAAAGAATGATCATAACGAAGGAATAGTGACAAACTAAAGACCGAACTCAAGAAAATCCGTACTCAGATTATCAAACTTCAAAAGAAGCGGTTAGGGCAAAAGGATAAGATTGCCTTTGCTCACTACAGAATTTCCGATCTTGAACGAATCATTGAGAAAATCCAAGCTCGACACCAAACAATCAGGAAAGATCCTTTAGGATGTCATCTACCACTCAAAAATCATCAAAACTCTAAAACTAGTTATAGCTATAATCCTAAGCCACAGGATGTTGGTATAAATAAAGACTCTTGTCAATCTTAGACAATGTACAGTAAAAGCAAGTTTATTTTAGAAAAAGGCAAACCCGTAATCTACTTGTTGTTTCATAAAATACCCAACACTTTAATCATTCCAACTCATCAATCATTCATCATCACCATTCATCATTCAACCGTCATTTGCATCATTATCTCCGTCTTTATAATCAGTACAAAACCTCGTAAGTGCTTACAAGTTCAAAAATAAGCTTATTCTTTAAGCATTTTAGCAATCACACAATCCTTTTATTACTTAGGATATCATTCTTACTACTTGTTATCTTCAGTTGATAGATGTCCTCCAAAAGGACGTCAACATCCGAAACACCAGCCATAACTTTGGATGCCATCCGGCAACTGACTGCTGATTTTACTGCAGCCCTGGAAGCACAGACTGCTGCCATGGCAAGTGCTAGTAATCTTACTAGAACTCCTGCAGTGAAAACGGGAAACTACAAAGAGTTTATCAGCTGTCAACCTTTCTGCTTTAATGGTACAGAAGGAGCAGAGGCCTATTCCGCTGGTTTTAAACGAACAATCAGTATATCTCTCGAAGCATATGTGCTGAGGAAAATAAAGGTAACAATTGCTACTGGTAACTTTAACTGACGATGCTTGTCCTGGTGGAATACATATGCCGCAACCCTAGTGAGGGATAGAGCAAGCTAATCGAACCACCTGGACTGAGTTAAAAAGGCTTCTGACGATAAGTATTGTCCCCGAACTAAGATCAGAAAAATGGAAGAAGGAACTTTACATCTGAGTGTAAAGGAAATGATCTTATAACACTATGTTAAGAAGATCAAGAATTAACACCTTATGTCCAAACAGGTGGCCCAAATAATGAGAAACTCTTGGAAGCTTTTATCGGAGGTCTACCTCGAAGCATTGAAGGAAACGTTACTGCCTCAAAACCTCAAACTTTGGAGGAAGCCATCAACATATCCCAGAGGTTAATGGATCAGATAATAAAACGCGATTCTGTGCAAGAAACCAACCATGATCATAAACGAAAGTTTGAAGATAAAAGAAACACCATCGACAACAACAACTACCCCAAATATCGCAACAACAATAACCACTCCAACAATCGCAACAACGACAACTATCAAAATAACCACAACAATCACAAACGTAACAATGATTACCACCACCAGCATAATAGAAGACAAGAAACTATTAGGACTTATCCTGCCAAAAGATATCATGGATACCTTCCTTTGTGTACAAGATGCACCCTGCATCACACATGAGTTTGCACTGTCAAGTGTCAAACTTGCAACAAAGTAGGTCATCTGACCAGAAACTGCAGAGACAAAAGATCAACCGCTGAAAACAACTCTTGAGGATATTCAACTCTCATCAGAATCTTCTTCAATCTAAAAACCCCAATCATCAATCCTCGTCGTCTGTTACTTTTATTCTACTACAAGATACTTAGCATAAGTATCAACTCTTTTTCATATGTAAAGTTCGTATGTAAAGTTATCCATGAAATAATAAAGTGATGATTCCGTTACATCTTGTTATCTGATGATATCAAAACTCGACATCGTTTGTCAAATTCTACTAATTCTATTATGTTCAAACTCTAAATACTTTCCTCATACCTTTGCAACATAAATTTTCATCCTCGATTATATGGGCGTCAATACAATCAACATCTGAATATTATCTAACAATTCATTTTCTACACATTACCATATTGTGTTTTTATGCTTAGGTAAGACGATTTATGATCATCTTATTGAAATGAATTAGGTCACTTCTTCATTTGAATAAGGAAATTATAAATCCCTGAACTATGAATTTATAAATTCTCAGTTACAAGGAGTTGGACGCTTCTTTTTGTAAGTGACTAATTATAAATAAGTAGGCTTAAGTATATAACATACGTACAAACAAGTTTCTTTCAATCCGTTTGTACAAACAATCCCTTAATCATTATCCTTATTACCTTCATTACTACCTTCATCATCTATTCATTTCAAAATCTGTATCTCACGTGATTAGCAACTCTCTAACAAATTCATAATCATTCTTTGACATTACTCATTTCATGATCTCTGTATTCTAAAATTCTCTGTTATATTCTGCAACATAATAACAAGGAAACACACAAGAATCTATACAATGTCAAATGATTTCAATACCACTAGGTATGAAAATTTTGACAAAGACTTGTGATAGCATTCTTATTCGATGTTGACTTTTAAAGGTTAATGAATAACAATTCCTTATGATCTGAATGGCGCAATGTATTCCATCCACCCAGGTTCTATCAGGATCTGAAGAAATTCTATTGGCTGTCATCAAGAGGTGTAGTCTTGAAAATAAGTAGACGTGTGAAAAGAAGTAATTATAATTATGGTGCGCAACATAATTATAAATGCATCACACATGTGGACTTGTGACCTTGATTAACCTAACATAAAAATCAAATTCATACCCAGTACCTACATCTATATCACTATAACTTTCAATTAAATCTCGGGACGAGATTTCTGTAAGGGGTGGAGACTATAACAACCCAAGAATTTTCATCAAATGCAAAACCCATTTTACTATGTTCACAATTGTATGGGGAAATTTTTCGCTTTATTAGTTTACTTATATATCTCAGTATGTCATAACTAAAGTAGACGAGCTCACGCAACCTCTCTATGTGTCAATATATCATTAAGCATGGTAATTGCATAACTAAAGCAGACAAGCATCAAACAAACCTATCTATGGCCATCCTGTTTCTTCATATATATCATGCAAAACATCACAAATATGTCAAGTCAATATCATTATATCTTATTGACAAAGTACGCATTATTCCTATAATGTACCATTCGCAACGTTATATCAAAACTTGGCTTTTAATCCGTTATGTAGACTCTAAACCCTAATTTCCATGAAGATTATTATCTAAAGTGAATATACATTGCTACTAAAGCATATGTACAAGTAATTTATAACATCTCATTTGATATATAAACTCCTCCTAATGTCAAGTACAAGTCTTATGAAAGCATAATGTTACAAATCTGAAGGCATGAACTCCAAAATAGCCGGTTTACCGCCGTTTTATTCTAGTTTTTCTTCAAACACTTGTGTACAAGCTACTAGCAATCAATGTACAATGTGTAAACCCTAATTATTCTATTCATAAACTTTCATACACATTTTTACACTCACAACCCAATTCAAAAGTCAGAACCTAACTCGAGCAAAGAGTTAATCAGGGACCGTTTCCTGGTTTTTTATCCTTCATAACCAAAATAACATCTCATATAAGTTGTAATAACTTTAAAATATTAAAAATCATTAACAAATCATATCTCTATAATCATTTCTTCAGTTTCACAAATAATATTCAAGAATTAAACCCAGAAAACCCTAATATAGTTTTAACCCTAAAACCTAAAACTAGGCCCTAGTTCAGAATCGGATCAGTCTATAAAACATAGGATCTGAGAAATATCAATAAGATCTGGATATTAAGTGAAAACACTAGGTTGTAGCCCTATGTCTTGTGATCATTTTGCTGGTGGAATCAACCCAATTCGACGTAAGATGAATTAGTTACAGCCCGAAATGGACAAGGTACGCAGATTGTGCACACCTTAGTAAAACTGACTTATTATCTCTAAAGGTTTCTATAGTAACCTCAAATATGTAAAACTAATAAACTCCTTTTAGAGAGATCAAAATATCTAACATATGGTCAGGTGGTTGGAGCTTCAAGGAACATTAGGTTTGTAAAATAGGCTACCTCATTTTAACGAGACTGATGTTGGCTGTTTTCCAAAAACAGCCATGTATAAATCTAAACTCCAACCACCCTAAAACGTCTTAAGAACCACCTCCACACCTTGCTATTCTATCTTCCTTACTCATCCACTAGCCTCTCACATCTACCCCCATGTGTCCTCGCTGGTCTTATTAGATTCCGTAGTCGCCAAGTTCCAAAATTACTATATATAGGGCACATATACTTCATTCTTACTCATCCCCCACTTCTTCCTTTCTATAACCCAATGAGCAAAACATTCTCTGACTCCTATATGTCCTAGGATCTTATAAGAAGATAATAAAGCAAAGCTTTGTACGTTTGAAGCCCCGGGAACAAGATCCAAGGAGTACGAGTGGAAATACTACCCGAAACGATCCTGTTTTCCACCACTTTTGATCTTGAAGCTCAAACCAGGTTTTGAATGTTCTTCTTCTGCTATACACTCGTATAATGTTCATGTAATGAATCCTAAATATATTCTTGTTTCAAGTTTCATAAATCAATTCATGCGCATTTTACATTTTGATTCCAAAATCGTACACCTGAACCCTCAATTTCGCGGGTTTTTCTTAAAACTAAATGTATATAATGATTCAATATTGTTATAATCTATCATAGCATGCTTTAACTAATGTTTTTAAATAACCACATTTATTGATTAATGAGAAATTTGAACTTAAAACCCGCGCATTTCGTTTTGAAACGCCCTAATTTGACCCGTTCTTGCTTTCCTAGCCCTAACGAATTCGTTTATTTTAAACTTCGTTATGGTTAAAACTTCATATTTTAGTTATTATAACTTATAAATATCTTTTGAAATGTTAAAATAAGCTTGCATGGCAATTTGGACATGTTTTGTAATTATATCATGCAAAGGGTTATATATCGTAACTAGAGGGTTTTGAATATAGGCATTTTATCAAAGTTAATAATATAGGGGTGTATATTATGTCACTTTTCAAAGTGCAAGGTTTACTTGGGATATTTTTAAAGTTGGAAGGACCATGTCATCAAAATAAGGTGCAAACTCCAAGGGTTAATTCTGCCATCTTTTCAAACTTCAAAGGTCAAAAATGTAACATTTTGTGATAAAGTATAAAATATGATTAAAACCTTACAAGACTTAAACTTTAATTAGACGCTTCTCGTGCTTTAACCATTTCCAGATATTGATTCAAAAGCTTTAAATATGTAAGGATTGATATGTATCTCCAATACTAGGGAGCTTCAATTATGAGGTTTCATCTTGGTAATACGTTTCTGACTGATGTATTGGGTTTACGATTTTAATGTGCCCCTAGCTACTTCAAAGTTTACTGAATGACTGACTGAATGATGATGGCCGATCGGTGAGTTACAATAATTCCAAAACTCTTCAATCAAACGCAACATCTTTAAAACTAAAGTTCTAGAGTACAATCTTCCTAAGACTCAACATATTTACTCAGGTTGCATGACGTGGCTATTTACTATCATTTTGCTATATCAACCTTCCCCGGTTAAGATTGTGATAAGGTCGTCAGCTTTCATTTTGGAATATTTATTACATCTACCTATCAGGTGAGATTCATAACCTCGCCTTTACTTATTTTACATGTTTTATAAACCCGCGAGGGGGATACATGCTTGTTACAAACTCTTTTACATACTCGTTTATCTTATAACAATGTGATTACTTTTCAAAGACTTATACATGCTTAAACCAGGAATACAAGTGTTTTTACAAGTTATATGCTATCTTGATACACTATTACAGCTACTGTCTAAGTTACATTATGCCAAAAGTCCCTCATTATCATGGACCATTAATCACTTTCGGCTTCTGTGACAACGCAAATATTGTGGATTAGATCTTTCGGGAATTGCGAATCTTGTTTTCGTGTTAGCGAATGGTAACACAACTTACACTATATTTGAATTTCATAGGTATATGGCAATTACCTACACCGAGGGCCATTATCTCTATATATATATCACATCATTTTGGGTATATATATACACTAGTCAGTTTGTGTGCCATGAGCTTAGACCAGACTATACTATACCAGACAAGACCAAACAGACCAAACAAGACAATAACGCAGTAATACACGGTTACTATGATAATTGCATTCGTTGCAATTTATTACAAGACGGGATATAAATAACTGTGACCCAAGATCATACAATAACATTTTTCATTATAATTGTGTTTGTACACTAAACACAATTCCACTTACCTTGTATTCAAACTATTTTTCAAACTATGAATTTCACTCAACCTTTGTGTTGACTTTTTAGCATGTTTATCTCAGGTTATTGAGCAATATACGGCACGGAGTGGCATGGACATGAAGATGGCTAAAACTTGTTATCATTCACACTGTATGTAACTAGATTTTGGGACATGCCTTTGTAAAACTCTGATTTGAAATGAATGATAACGTATCTTTTGAACAAACATCTCTTTTGGGTCGTTTTCTATGATTATGATTGTTGTTTCCATGAAGTAATACCCCAGATTAGCTTCCGCTGCTATATTGTAAAAATGGGGGTGTTACAGCAGCTGCACTAGCCGTTCTCAATACCGAAGCGTCTCAAAGCAGACAACACAGTATGAGTGAACCAGTTAGACAAAGTCTCACCGACTTGAGAATAATTGATTGAATAATCAATTCACGTGTCACTTGAAAAGTATTTTTGTAACACATCAAGAGTATTAAGCTTCTATCAAAATTCATCAACCATCAATTCATAAACTGGACCGAGTCGATATCCAGTGTCACAAGTTTGATCCATTAAAGATCTCACAAGTTACCTACCAAGAGCCTATTTGATGTTGGCTCAAGAAGGATTTTCTATTTCATTTGTTAATACTTAGTAATCACTCGGCATGTTGTCGAGGAATACCACAAAGGATAATGCGTTAGGACTCGTATGATAATCCTTGTTTTCACAGTGTATGAACGAAAAGTAAATTGGAATAGTGTCCTAATAAGATTTGTGGATGATCTCTTGGCTCTAGTGTGACAATCCGTCAATTTTAGGTCGTTATTTTATTCTCGAGTATTAAGTATATTTTTCATTTTTATGTTGAGATATGAACTCATGACTTAATGGTGAGAATTAGGGATACGATTGCGTTTTTTGCGACGTTTACAAAGAACCGGCGAATCCTACGTTAAGCATCGACACTTATATTTTCCAAATGCCATAGAAACAATTTTATCACATTCGTTTTTATTTTTCGTGTTACACGCATTTTTCGTATTTTACGTAAAACCTTTACGTATCGTACCTTTTTAAATATCGGACTTTGATAATACCCGTATTAAAAAATGTGAACTTATCCCACTAATATCACACCCCATAGGGGTGGCAAAACCAAAGAGACAAGTGTCCCCTTGGTGATCAATTTTGCCTCATGTGTATACACTTGGCATTTTTGGTCTAGGCATATGTAAGCCTACTTTGACCAACACACAAACACACAAACACACAAGTCATATCTTACAACTCAAAATCTGAAATTTCTCTCTCCTTTCAAGGAAATCAACGAGATTACTATTCAAACGACACATTTAGAGGTCGTTCTCTTGTATCTAGCGCTGTGTATTATGAAGTAGCGCCCCCGGACACATTTTCGATGCGACATATTTTTGGGGGTGTTACACTGCTCCATTTGAGGCGTTGTATGGCTGCAAGTGTCGATCACCTATCTGCTGGGCTAAAGTTGAAGATAGTCAGCTCACTGGCCCAGAGATCATCCACGAGACGACTAAGAAGATCGTTCAAATCAAGAGCCGTATCTAAGCCGCCCGTGATCGTCAAAAGAGCTATGCCGACGTAAGACGGAAACCCCTCGAGTTTCAAGTAGGAGATAAGGTCATGTTAAAAGTATCGTCATGGAAAGGGGTGATACGTTTTGGAAAACGGGGAAAGCTAAACCCACGCTATATTGGACCATTTAAGATCATTGCTAAAGTAGGAACCGTTGCCTACCGAATTGAACTACCGGAGCAGTTGAGTAGAGTTCATAGTACGTTTCACGTCTCGAATTTGAAGAAATGCATGCCTAACGAACCTCTTGCTATACCGTTGGATGAAATCCAAATCGACGAAAAACTCTACTTCATCAAAGAACCTGTCAAGATCATGGACCGTGAGGTCAAACGTCTGAAGCAGAGCCGTATTCCGATTGTCAAAGTACGCTGAAACTCTAGGAGAGGTCCTAAGTTTACCTAGGAGCGTAAAGATCAAATGCAAAAGAAGTACCCTCATTTTTTCCTAATTTTTGTGCCCGTGGCAGATGCTACGTCGTAAGCCTTGAGGACAAGGCTCTTTTAACGGGGAAAGGATGTGACACCCCGTAAATTTTCGATCAATATTTTAGCCATTTCTGTTTGATAATTTGAATTTTTAAAGTTTCGTTTAATTTTTATGTTTAACCGAGAAGTTATTCCGTTATTATTTAAGATTTATTGCCGGAAGTGATCCATACATCCAATCGTTGTAGTTTTTCGTCAGTAGACGCGTTTTTACGTTGTTAATGGATATTTAAAATTTCATTATTTTCGATGATACCGTTACTCGTTTTCGTTAGTTGCGTGATACGTGCTTTACTTGATCAATTTATGCATGCATGAAGCTATGGAAATTAAATCAAACATGAAGCACTAACTCTTGGATGGTGGAGACCACATTTGGTCCCCCCTTGGCTCATTCTAACCAAAAACACACACATACATGTCTAGGATACCATTTTTGAATTCATAAACATGAGACAACACTCTCATATAGTTGGAACAAGGACATGTACTCACCAAGTTTGATTGGTGGATCAAATTGGACCCCCTTGTGCTTGTCCCCCCTTTGTTTGATGCATACACACACCACACACACTCTTGCTATTTGTTTTTGCTTACTAGTTAAGCTAGTGCTCACCATATAAACCAAAGGCATGTTTCATATATTATTCAGTCACTTCACAAAGAAAAACGTACACATCCTTTGTTTTTCCCTTTCCAAATTGTTGCCTACATACATACATTCTCTCAAAATATTTTTCATACATTTGATCAAAAACCATCGAAGACCTTGAAGTTTTATTGATAGTATTGATATTCGGGTAGTAAAAACACAACATTTTGGTTGTTTTAGTCTTGTTCATCCTTCTAAAACCTTCAATCTTTGTAAGTCATCAAATCTTTATAATACTTGTACTTTTGACGTTATCTTGATGCATAAACATTTGTTGTACAACTCGTTTTGTAAAAATAAAGATTTTAAAACTACGTAAACCATAAAAGGTATTACTTATGGTTCGAAAATAATGATACTAAGTATAAGAAAATCATAGTTTTGTGATTGTGGTTATTTTCGTGTAATAAAAATAGTACTTTATAGCTTATTTGTATTCGGCTTATATAATAAGCTTATGGGAAAGCTTATTTGACCTTATTCGACTTATTGAAACTTATGAATAGTACAACCTAACTAGAAAACATAAAAGAATGTTTGTTCGAGCTTATTACATGCAACATATATTTATTGTGCTTAATTCTAGCTTATTTTTGGAAGGACAAAGCATTAAGCTTGTTTGGCTTAACAAATAAGCCCCATTAAGACTTAATGGGCTTTTTTGAGCTACGTCCTATGTTGGGAATTAAACACTTCAGAGTTAGTACTGCCAAGGGATGAGTTAGTACTGCTAAGCCAACAGTTAGTACTGCTAGAAGAAAACAGTTCGTACTGCTCAAGATTACAACTGCCAGTACTAAATCAGTCAGTTAATACTGCTAGAGTAAGTTAGTACTGCCTGTACTAACTTAAGACTATTGAAGAACTTACTACTGCTGGTTATAGAGTTACTACTGCTGGTTAAAGATTACTGTTATTGGTGAGAAAGTTAATACTGCTGAAAGTCTTCTTGTTGTTTCCACTGAAGTTAATGCTAATTGACTGAAGTTAATGCTGATTAGTCAAACAGAAGACTGAAGATTAATGATGATTGAAGAGATTAATGCTGATTGAGAATTTGACTAAATACTTAGGAAAGTATTTAATATTTAGTCATTGTATTTAATATATTTGACTAAATATTTAGGAAAGTATTGTAAGCTCATTAGGACTCCTTGATGTATAAAAGGAGATCCTAGGGCATCTAGTTTATCATCTCATACATCTCAATCATCTCATTATCATATACCTAAGAGAGAGATATACATCTTAGAGAAAGAACGTATAGCTTCAAGGTTGTAACCCTAGTACTAAGCAAGAGTACTCGTATTATTGATTTAATAATATTGAAGCAGTTTGTGTTTTATTCATTGTTCTTTGTTTGGTACTGTTCCATTGATTAATACTTCTAGAGTATTGAAGTGTAGATTCCGCATACACTTTGATATACAAACAAAGTCTCTACCTTTGTTATTTTGGATTCATCCAAGGTAACATACTCTTTACAAGGTAAAGAATCGATCAAGGCGTGGGATCAACAAGTGGTATCAGAGCCTGTGCTTTGAGAAACTTTGATCTAGAAGATATCATCAAGAAGAACTCTATACTCATAAGGAAAAGATGGCTCATATGGCTCTTTCAGACTCTGAGGTAAAAACTTGTTCAAAAACCTGTCTGAAAATTGTTTATACTGCTAGTTTTAAGAACAGTGGTAACAATAACTAGTACTGCTTTCTTTGTCCGAGAAAGAAGTTTACACTGCTAGTGGCGTCCGAGAAAATGTTTCTATTGCTTGTTTTATTTGATATCGGATAATACATATTTTTGCTTCTCAGTTGACAAAAAGATCTCGGACAGAATAGTACTTGAAGGTTGAAAGAAAACACACAGTTTTGGATCTCGAATTGAACAAGATGCTTCGTTTAACGGGAAGTAAACGGATTAATTTTGGTTTAAAGGTTTAAAAGGCTCGTTTTTAGATTTCTTGGATTAATTGATTACGAAGAGGGTTATTTATTGCTTATTTAAAGATGAAGTGGGATTCATGGATGTGTGTTCTTATCATATCTTTTAGCCTTGGAGATAACTTGTTCGTGCTTTTATGGTTTTATTGATAAAGACTTAATTAATCTAG
This sequence comes from Tanacetum coccineum, assembly GCA_026074375.1. Lineage (NCBI taxonomy): Eukaryota > Viridiplantae > Streptophyta > Magnoliopsida > Asterales > Asteraceae > Tanacetum > Tanacetum coccineum. The sequence goes on from BQNB010028952.1 coordinate 18,234, forward strand.
TTTTACCTGATGTAAGGAGGTACGTTGTAGTACTCACAGGTATTTACTATCACTTAAAAGAGTTACGTTGTTGTGCTCAGTGTCTCATTGAAGATGAGGATTTTATCAAGAGATCGAGGTCTACTCTCGGAAAAGAAGTGTGAGTTTCTTTATCATATTTTAGTACAAGACATAAGACATAAGTTTGGGTTATTCTACTTCTACACCAAGTTCGTTATACTTAGTTTTCTTCATCAGTGATCATTACAAAAAGCCTACATAGTTCGAGATTCAAGGGATGGTTAATACATTGGTTTTAGGGGAAGCTTAATTGACAAAATGTTTAACCATCATGATATGTTCATGCACCACTTGAGAAAAAACTGTTATGATTCAAGTTGCATGTTTTCACAAGATCCCTATTAGATAATGACAAAAAGGGGAAGAAGAAGGTACAAAGTTATATGATTTTCAACTTATTATGTGTGGTGGCATGACATGCAGATTGATAACTTAATGGGAAGATCTTAAGTTATGGGGATGCAATTTACAAAGGAAGTTTTGTTTCATTCAGGGAGATGATTACATCTCAACTTCAGGGGAAGCTTTGGCTTTATGATGAAGTTCGTACACGGCTTTGTTTGTTTTGTCATCATCAAATAGGGAAAGATTGTTGAGATTCTAAATTTGATGAGACAAAATAAATAAAAGAAAGAAACAAAAGGATTAGAATCGTCATTAAAGAATTCTTCAAGCTGGTGGAGAATTATGAAGATTTGGTCAAAGATGTTAAAGATAATGATTAGGAAACATATTAATGTGATTTAATGTGATTTAAATAGTTTCCTTATCTATTGATTAGCTTCCTTTGTAAGCCTTAATATCCCTCTATATAAAGGGTATTAGGTGTGTAGGTTTAAGCATCCAGAAAAGTGTGTGTACACAAAGTGTAGAAGATGTAGACGTCTAAAGTGTTGGTGTAGCCTCAAGGTAATCAAGGTTTTCCTTGATCCCTGTTATAGTTTATTGATGTAACCGTTCTAGAGTTGATCGTCTAGAATTGGGGCTTGATGGAAACGTATGGTAATAAAACCTTGTTGAATATCTTTGTTCTTATTCCGCTTTGTTTTTATAACTTATGAACATTGATATTATCCTAGATAAAGGTCTAAACAACCTGAGCTTACAACGATCTAAGGAGTTATTTAGACTCCACAATTGGTATCAGAGCCTGTGCTTTGAGAAACTTTGATCTAGAAGATATCATCAAGAAGAACTTTATACTCACAAGGAAAAGATGGCTCCTATGGCTCTTTCAGACTCTGAGGTAAAAAACTTGTTCAAAAACCTGTCTGAAAAATTATGAAGCTCTAAAGAAACAGTATGATGATTTGCTTGTTAAATTTAGTGATACTCATTTTAAAGCAGCTACATACAAAAGAGGTTTAGCAACTTTAGAAGATTAAATTGTTAAATATAGAGAACATGAAGTTCGTTTCTCTGAGGAAATTGCTATACTTAAAAGAAGTGTAGGTTTTAAAGAATATCAGATGGGATTACTTAGGGCTGAACTTGAAAAGGTTAAACAAGAAAAGGAGGGGTTTGAGTTTAAGATTGCAAAATTTGATAAATCTGCAAAAGACTTAGAACAGTTGTTAGGAAGTCAGATAACTGACAAGAGCAAAAAGGGTTTTGGTTATAATGTTGTCCCCTCACCTCATCCTTTGATTCTTAATAGACCAACAACTTTAGACTTATCTTATTCAGGTCTTGAAGAATTCAAAGAACCTGAGGTAAATGAGTATGGTCCTAGGGATTCTAGTTTAAAGCCTACCATTGGTTGTGATAAAGAGTCAGATAATTCTAAGGAGAATACTGATGACTCTTTGGAACAACATCAAATAACTGATACTGAAACTAGCTCTGTTAAGTCTTCACTTAAGGTAGACAAAGATTGGAAAGAAAAGTTTTTCTATCCTGCTAATCATGTTAGGGAAGTAGAACCTAAGAAAGTTAGGAAGAATAATGATGCTCCAATTATTGAGGATTGGGTGTCAGATGATGAGGATGAAGTTGAGACTTCTGTTGTGGTAAAGAAGAAGACTGTTATTCCTACTGCTGCTAAAATAGAAAAACCAGTTAGGAAGCCAGTGAGATATGCTGAGATGTACAGGTCACAAAGACCTAGGGGAAACCAAAGGAACTGGAATGGTCAAAAATCCAATCAGTTAGGATGTAACTTTGTCTTTAATAACAAAGCCTGCTATATCTGTGGAAGTTTTGAACACCTGCAGTATACCTGTAAACACAAGAGACATGTTAATGATCAAAAACAGGTACAAAAACCTATATGGAACAATGCTAGAAGGGTAGATCATCATAATTCTCATAGAATGTCTTACCCTCATCCAAAAAGAAACTTTGTTCCAAAAGCAGTCTTAATGAAAACTAGGATGAGACCAGTTAATGCTGCTAAGCCAAAGGCTGCATATAATGCTGTCAAGAGGAATAGGTTTAATGCTGTTAAAGCATCAGCATGTTGGGTCTGGATGCCAAAGAACAGAGTGGTAGATCATGTATCCAAAAACATCAGTGCATCAGTTACTTTAAAAAGATTGGATTACATTGATGCACAAGGAAGATTCAAGTCTGTGATGGCTTGGGTTCCCATAAGAAGATGATTTGGAGGATCCTTCCAAACAGGGGAGGATATGAAAAATATTAATGAAGATCACTTTTGTTCAGATGGATGCACAGGCTCAGGGGAGGCAAGAGTGCAGCAAAGAAAAAGAAGAATCCAGAGAAGAGTGCAGCAAAAGCAGAAAGACCAAGAAGATGAAGTGTTTGGAAGAATCCTCTCAGCAAAGAAAATGAAGGTTTAATTCAAGAAACTTGATGATTTGGAGGTAAATCACAAGTTTAGGGGAGGATTGTTGGGAATTAAACACTTCAGAGTTAGTACTGCCAAGCCAACAGTTAGTACTGTTAGAAGAAAATAGTTAGTACTGCTCAAGATTACAACTGTCAGTACTAAACTAGTCAGTTAGTACTGCTAGAGTAAGTTAGTACTGTTAGTGCTAACTTAAGACTGTTGAAGGACTTAAGACTGCTGGTTATAAAGTTACTACTTCTGATTCAAGATTACTGCTGCTGGTGAACAAGTTAATGCTGTTAGGCATAACTTAATGCTAATTGACTAAAGTTAATGATGATTAGTCAAACAGAAGACTGAAGTTAATGATGATTGAAGAGATTAATGCTGATTGAGAATTTGACTAAATACTTAGGAAAGTATTAAATATTTAGTCATTGTATTTAATATATTTGACTAAATATTTAGGAAAGTATTGTAAGCTCATTAGGACTCCTTGATGTATAAAAGGAGATCCTAGAGCATCTAGTTTATCATCTCTTACATCTCAATCATCTCATTATCATATACCTAAGAGAGAGATATACATCTTAGAGAAAGAACGTATAGCTTCAAGGTTGTAACCCCAGTACTAAGCAAGAGTACTCGTATTATTGATTTAATAATATTGAAGCAGTTTGTGTTTTATTCATTGTTCTTTGTTTGGTACTGTTCCATTGATTAATACTTCTAGAGTATTGAAGTGTAGATTCCGCATACACTTTGATATACAAACAAAGTCTCTACCTTTGTTATTTTGGATTCATCCAAGGTAACATACTCTTTACAAGGTAAAGAATCGATTAAGGCGTGGGATCAACATCCTATACAAAAGCTCACGAACCACGAGCTTATTTATAAGCTTATGGTTTGGCTTATTTTATTGTGGCTTATTATGAGCTTGTGATAGGTTATTGATAAACCTAGAATTCATTTAGTATCTTTTTAGCTTATCGGGATAAACTAATGAGTCAAATGGTTAATAATATGGTACGACCCAATAAAGGCCCAAACCGTAGCTTAATAGCTCACAGTGGACTTTTGGGGTAAAAAAGCTTGACTTATTAGAGAGCTTATTAATAACTTGTGTCAAGTTGAGTGTTTATTTGCGTAATAATTTGCTTAATTAGAACTTTAACGTTTTGGATCATCTAATTAGGCTTATTGGGCCTAAAAGCCCAATAAGGATTTTAATGACTCGTCGAATTTGTTAAAAATATAAAGTGATCATATAGAGTTTGTAAATCGTAACTCGTAAATTGAAAGTGAATTGAAAGTGGTTTTTATTAAAGTCTACGACTTTGGAAAAGTGTGTAAACACGAACGGGTCATGCCAAAATTTTTATAAATTATTTATACTTAGAAAATACTAGAAAAACGAGAATATTAAAATGTCTTGACTAATTACTCGAGGATGGGTAAAGTGCCGAACTGCAACAACATTAAGTTTTCGTATATGTTAACAATAATATAATATTATATTTATATAATTAATATAATATTATATATATAATTAATTATAATCTAAGACTTTTCACAAAACTCGATCACTAATGTTTTTACCCATAAATAACGTTTACCAAATAAATAATAAATGTTCATGCATCATTCACACTCCGTTATCGTTCCGAGTCTAAAGCGAAACCCATATTCTTTAGGTCATACCCGTGTACCACCGTTCGTTCTGAGTGATCATTCTTTTTGACATATACTCTTTACCCTACTATTCCAAGGTGAGTTCATAGCCCCACTTTTACTTGTTTTGATTAAATGTTTTATAACTTAGGGTGAGAAACATTGCTTGCTTTTAAAATTGGACACAAGTACTATACGTGAGAAATTCCTCGTTTACGTGTTGCCTAAGTAGCGTTTAGACCACTATTGCCTGAATTATCATGAACTGTTAATCACCTTTAACCGACTGGCTGGTTAAGTGAGCACGAGTGAATAAATAGATCTATTAGGACTAATTATCCCTATCCGAGTAAGAAGCACTTACTAGTTCAAGTTTGCCAAGAACCAACGGATGTATGTCATGTTGAAACTAGTTAGGTGGTCTTTGGTCGGACACCTAAAGGGCAAGCCTTATATAGCAGTGTACATGTTATCTTTCAGTATTAGCTTCGGTGTCATGATCTTAGTGCAACGTAAATGCCTCTTTATGTGAAGTTGTATCTCCTATAACTGTCGCATACGTTTTGATAATCTTGTGGTCCGCATTAATTACATTTGAACTAAACCTATGAATTCACCAACTTTATGTTGACGTTTTAAGCATGTTTTATCAGGTGCTTAGCATGGATGTCGTTTCTTGACTTATGTGAAGTCTATTTGCCCGGACCGGTTTACCAGAAATTTATATATGTCTTTAATTACCGTTGTTGAACTCATTTAAGCTTCCGCATTTTAACTTTTGAATCTTTTAAATTGATCGATGTAAAACTTATTAATATTTTGAATTTATGCAACGGTGTTTATTTCTAAAACGTACCCTTAGAGGTTGTTCTTTATGCTTTGTACTTGAGATATTTAGTGACGTCACGCCCCCAGACGCTAAATCGGACGGGACCCTATTTGGGGGTGTGACATAAATAAATGAGTTTCAGAATGTTGACAAGCGAGTACCTACTATCTATGATCATGAAAGAATGAAGGCTACAACCAGAGATATGCTGAGCAATCAGTCTAGAGATGTTAAGGAATATGCCTACCATCTAGAACAAGCAAAGAAGTTTATGGAGAATAAAGTAGTATAGGAAAGCAAGCAGGAGGATTTGAAATGACCACACCCAGAAGCTCTTGTTTTCTATGGTCCTTAGAGGAATCCAAATGAACCTCCAAGGTATTTGTACAACAAAGACTTATTCTTTTTGAAGAATGGGAATACTGAGGAGAAGAAGTATGTGCTCTCGCTTTACAAGATTCATGCAACTTCATTTCCTGAAGAAGATCTTGAGGAAAAGATGATTCGATGGGTATTAAGAGTATTCATGACTTTTAATGAAGAAGCACGATTGTCAATTCAACATTGGAAAAATTCATGGTATAAGAGAATGTACAAGATCAAGCACATGAAAGTAAAGGATGATCCAAAAGAAGTTCTCTTATTACAGGATTGTTAAAGTTGTTAAAGTTACAAATGATTTCATGGAAAGAATAATTGTGTTGAGAGAGAATGACAAACCATATAGCTTTTTTGAGGCTGACTTCGGGTATCTCAACAAGAATGATATTCAAGATATGTACTACTTGTGCCTGAACAACAAACTCAACTACCCTAAGAACAAGCTGTTGAATTCGCTGCTTACTTTCATCAGAAGTTGTGTAATCTGGGAGAGAGTTCATGACTTTTAGCTAGGGACAGAGAGCTACCAGATAAAGATCAACCTCATTGCTTCAACATTGACCTTCCCTAGTATTGAAGCATGTAATCCTTACTCTATCGTAGATAAACCTAGTGTCGGATTGGTTTACTTAAACAACAAAGAAGAGAAGAGGGTTATGGACTTGGTTGATATACCAATGTTTTGTGATACAACTCTGGAAAAGGTGCTTAAGGAAGTAAAGCTAAAGATATTTAAGACAGATTTCAAGATGAAGACTCTACTGCTGGGAAAATTAAACGTTAAGATAATGAAAGCTTATGAACGAGAAATTGTAAAGCGTCTAAATCTTCGCAAGCAGATGAGAAGATGGGAGTCATTCGTGAATGAAAGACCAATTCTATAATCGATGAAGGGACAAGAATAATCAACCTTTAGGGGAGATTGTTAGAAATAAAAAGTGTTTATTATTCTCTAAGAATCGGTCATGTAATATTAAGTCCTCTAAGTTTAAATTATTATGTAATAAGGGATATTTTGTCAAAATAAGTAATATTTACCAAATAACCAACTTAGGAAGGTAGGGTGGAAAGTAGTATAAATACTAGTCTAATTTCATAGATTAGAAGCTCTTGACAATTGGTACTCTTTATTGAGAATTTGAAATTTGAAAAAGAAACCTCTCTAGTCTTCCTCTCTTATGCTTAACCTTTCTCAAATGATACATAATGCAAACATAATGTTTAACAATATCATGATTCAGAATTAGCAAAAAACAAGTCATGTATAGGATGCTTACAAGAAGCATCATTAATCAAGTTATTAGCTTCATGTTTTAGACTTGAAATGATTATTAGAACTTATGCAAGGTTTTAAACATAGCCGAAACAAACTATGTTTAAAGGTGCTCACAAGGCGCATCGTTGTCAAGTGTAAGGTGCTCTAGAAACGCACCAAATGGTATGTACCCAAGAAGCGCACGATATAGAACTCCCGAATAAGCATCCTAAGTAGATGACCCGTGCTTTGTATAGTAGCATCATAAGTGAATGACCAAGGCATCCTAAGTAGCCCCGTGCTTTATTTAAAACCCACATCCTAAGTGGATGACCCATGTCAGATAAGCACAATGACAAGTTAGTGCCCTGTGAAGAGTACTCGTCGGCTAGGGAAGTTCTTATGTATAACAGGACGACTACGTATCGTCTACTCAGAAGCACGTGAAAGTTATGCTCAGAATTTATGTATACAAATTTTGCCTAGAAGTCATACCATGAATACGAATTCAGTATCAGAATCATGTACAAGTGACAAGAAGACTACGGTCGTACCATCTATGCCATGTTAAGATAAGTACGTTCAAGTTATTTCTACATGAGTTATTACAGTTCAAATTCTGTTATCTCACTAAGTCGCAAGGACTTACAGTTTTCAGTTTCCATGTCTTTTGTAGGTGCGTGATACAAGATTTGGGGCTAGAAGCTTAGAAAGATAGAATTTGTGGGAACGGGCACACTAGTATTCTAGGTGATGAGTGTCTCTTGCTTTTAATTTGATATTTATCTTGTAAACACCCTAAACATGTGTAACATTAGTTTAGAAACAAGACATGATGGTTTATGTACCAAGTTTTGTGCCATAATCATGTTTAGAAATTTTAAATGAGCGTTTTGACACTAACTCCCTAAACTGTTTCGTTTATAGTCAAAAATTAAATTTCTAAAGCTCCAAATATGCTTTATAATGTATTTGTCACTTTGATAAGGGCTCATATGATTTCCGGAAAATAATTTGAAAAATGAAGTTTAAGTGAAAAATGTAGGAAACAGGCCACGACCGTCGGCCATGGACCATGCCGCCGGCAGTGGGATGCTCTGGTGGCTCCCATTCGCCGGCCAAGGGCAACCGCCGGCCACTAGTGTTTTTTTCGCTTTTTCTCGTTCCTGTTTATTTCATATAAAATAAACTGTGGCTCGTTATCAGTCGTGCCACATATCGATGGAAAGCTTTTTGAGTCTACAATTTAAAAATATTTCCAAAGTCAGAATCCTAATAGAATTTTAAAAATGATACCATGGAAGTGTCAAGGGTCCATATCGGGATTTCTCTTTGGAAAAAAATTACTCGAGTCAAGGGCGTTTAAGCTATTTAGGAGCAGAGCCACTCCTCGCTCCCTGGAATGGAGTGCCTAATATCAGAACAACAACTTTATGATTGAAATAAAGCATGTACACTAAGGAGCAATGGTTTTGATGGAAACAGGAATGACTGAATCGTTTAAGTAGTGGCCCCATAGAATAGAGAGTTAGAACATACATAAAGTACAAATTTGAAACTTATACAACCATTTGATTGCTCGTTGTTTTGAATCATACTATCAGACCATATTTTCAAATTATGTAACCAATGGAAATTTAGAATTTTTGATATGAACTGAACTAATTGTGAACCTATATGCTACGATTCTTGTATGGGCGGGATTCGTAACAGTATGGGTTGATGTTTTTTTTACCGTAACGACATTTCTCTTGGAAATGTTTGTTCTAAAACATGTGTACTCATCAACTATTTTATAGTTGACCTATTTTTATCATGCTTTTCAAGTGATCAGTAGGTGGAAGTTAGGAAAGCATATGCACGGGTGCTTTCATTATGTCATCTTTTGTGATGTGTTATGATTAAAAAATAATTGTCTTTGCTTTTGGGAAACTTATGTTTTAAACAATTTATGTTGTCAATTTGGAAACTTGTTTTAGATAAATGTTGTATTTTGGATGTATCTTTTAATTTAATCATGCACGGTGTTATCTATTGTCTTATATTTTGAGACTCGACCTGTTGCACCTCATGTTTTCGCTTTAACGGGGTGTGACTCAAATATATCAAGGTTAAAATATTGAGTATGTCGATAATATACTCAATATGACTCCAACCTAGACGGTAATGAAGACACCTTTCTAGAAAAGGAATAGGATGAATCCTATTAAGTCTTGATCAAAGTTCTAAAATTGTTAATATCTTTTGAAGCATGTTGTTAACAAACTAGAGTCGAGAATTGTCAAGTATTTTATATGTCCCAAATGAGAACAATTCGTTGTTGCTTAAAATGCCAAGTATATGGAGAATAGTCTCTTCTTACAAGAAGCAAATGAGAACATCCTTTGAGCTTGAAGATATTCAATAAAAAAATACACAACCTTCTAAATACACTAGCGAATGTCATTCTAAGGCAAAACATGTAAATGTTGAACCACATAATGATGTAACTCTCATCCATAGATCCACAAGGATACCTCAAGCAACTGAGTGATATGTTTTATATCAATGGTGAGAAATATAAGTTAGATGATCATAGTGAACTTGCTAACCATAAGAGAAGCATTTATGATCTTAAATATGTTTGAATGACTCAAAACTTATGAATGCTAAGATGCAATCCATGATAAGATAAAATAAATAATTTTTTAGACTGATTGATCTTTTACCAAACGTTTAATCTGTGAGGGAAGAAAATAGTTCTTAAGAGAGAAGACTCATATGGATAACATTGTGCACATATTTAATGCACGCCTTATGACAGTATTTTCACTCATACTCAAACAAATGATTATGATTAAAATTTTCTTTTTTACGCACATTACTTATATAAAGATGATTAATTTTCATACTTGTTTTCATATATATGAAATATGAAAATGGAATATCAAAACTTTTTCATGAATGATTGTGGTATATCATATATCATAACACGGGGTCGATTCTTGGACTTGGCTAGTTTCTAGAGAGAGAAACACATGAGAGAGATTTTCTAGTGAGAGAAAATGTGTTTTATAAAGAAAATAATAGTAACTGAACTAGCTTACCTCTTCAAAGTTGGGAGAGCTTATTTCGTTTTTAACAATTATACCGGGTAGTAGTACCAGGCTTAATACCGAAAATCTGATACTATTTACTATTAAACTATGAGCTATAATAAACTGTATTAATTACACAGGGTGACTGAGTTTCTTCTTAACATCTAACAATTCTCCCCCAAAGGGAGGGTCACCCCTGAAAAATATAAACTTAATAACTTTTCGTTTTTAGGGGGGGGGGGGCTCATAGACATTTGATTTCTTGTACATTGGGGTAGTGAATCTTTTGTTCATATTTGACTTGTCTTTGGATTAGTGATCTGAGGCTTTTTGAGATCATCCCAAACATAATCTTACCATATCTTGTAATGGATCGCCATATTGTGCACTTGTGAAGAAAAAAAACAAAAAAAAAAAACATACACGGATATCAGTGTTTGCTGGAAGCTTTGACACCTTGATGACGCGTATTTCATAACTTCATAACAAGTGTGGTCGTGTCTGAGGCATTCAGTTATTAACTTGATATCTCAGTGGAACTAGGAAATTCCCATCTCCATTCCATCTTTGAGTTATCCTGTAATAAAACTGTTAGCAAATAAAGAGAAAATTGATTTTGAAAAAGTCCTAAGGTTTCTTATGAAAATATTTTGTATCACTTTGAGAGTTTTGAGTGTTGACAAATGATCAATAACCTTTCAATTTTGTACTGGAACAAGTTTGTTTCAACACACCGAATAGCCCCATCGTTTCTTTCAAGTTGACATAAGTTTGTATTCTTGTAGAATACGCTCACAACGTCACCTACCTAACGAGCTTGTTTGTTTGTTGGCTCCTAACAGGATTTCCATCTTCATTGTGAAGACCTTCGGTCTCTAATCGTTTCACTCGGATGTTCTGGCAATATCACAAGGATAATGCGTAGGACTCTTAGGATAGACTTGTTTCCACAGTGTGTGAAAGACAAGAGAATTGGATATGTGTCCTAACGAGATTAATTGACGATCTCTTGGCTCTAGACTCAATAGTGCGTTTTGGTTCTAGTAATCGGAGGCTGGAGCTGACTGCCACCTGTTCAATATCAACTAACTCGGAGTGAGAAAGTCAATAGATAACGTGTTTAGTCTCCGTGAGAAATGAAACAGAAATCTTTTGAAAGATTCTGAGTGGCTAGGGAGGGTTGTGCATTGCATCACTGGGTCCATGATGTCGATCTTCAATGTCAGCAATCATCTTAGTGATTCTGGCAGCATATGTATTGACCCGGTTTCTGCCTAAGTGTATGGAGGGCTTCTTTCTTTACACCCTTTATCCTTACAATTCTTTTTAATTCTTCAACCCCTTCAGTGCTTACCGAGACTTCATGACTAGAACCTTGTTGGGTTTATTCCAGTACTAGCTCCATCTCAGTCGGCACTTTTCCCTTATTCTCACTTTTACTCCTTTTATATGTCATACCTAAGGACTTCTACACTAACTAGTGGATTGTCCCTGGGTAGATCCCTCCGGTTATGGCTGGATCATTGGGAATAGTACCTAACCTTACCAACCTTATAACTCCAATAAAGTAAAATGCATGGTCGGTCTTTTGGTACAGTTCTCCTTTCCATAAAACCAATTGAAAATTCAATTAAGGTACTTATGATATAAATATCAAAGCGTTTAGTACCTCGATCGTTTTTTGATTTTTTCAGAAACGCTCCCCCTCAAAATGTGCTTCGGTATTCGAAATTGTTTAGCACGTTTGGGCGGAGTATATGAGTCCTAATAATCACGATTATTATTATACACATATTTTAATCACATTTTCTCCCCTTATCAAAAATGTTAAACCCTTTGACATTTTGGATATCAATTGATTTAAATATGTTATAAAATTTGGGAGAAAATAGTGGCCATAATTCGCAAGACGTGTAAGAAACATATAACTGCTCCCCCTCAATCGTTGAGGGATATAACTTATTTCTACACTTAATCATCAAAAGATTAACTACTTACTAATGTACAAGATATATTATTCACAATAAGATAATATTGACCTTTTTTATTGGAGCGACGATGTCGTCACGTTGTTCTGTTGATCAGCCTGTAGTCAATATCTCTTATTCTTCCTCCAACAAAGCTTTCTAGACTTCGAAAGATCCTCCTGATCTGTAGTCTTTTCTCGATCGCAGTGATGAAGTCTTTGCTTCTTCTCTTGTCATCCTCTGACCACTTCCTAGTCTCCATGCCCTTATTGTACTCGAACAGATGAAAGTCTTTAACCATGTGATCCAGCTTTTCCATGACTCTTGTCAACGTCCCATCACTAAACTTGTGCAGCTCATTCAGCCTCATCAACTTTCTTTGATCATTTCTGTCTCTGTAGACAACGGCTCTTGGCTTAGGGACAATCGTATAATCTTCTTTGAAGTAATAGTCGGCTGCATCCCAATTTGGACGTTTAAGGTTGATCTTTGTTTGATAACTTTCAATCCCGAGCTGCAAGTCTCCCACACGATTCCTGATTACCAGGTTTCTTATCCACATGTTGACTGCCGTGTGAAGACTAGTCTTGTCTGTTTTGGGCAGATGGTTGAGCTTTTCTTGAATATTGAGTAGGAACAGATCTTCAAAATCATTTGGATGAAGATTTTTGAAATCCTTTTCCGAGATCTTGTACTCTTTGTAATCAGCTCGGCGAAGAATTATCTCTCTTAGGTAGTTGTATCCGTATTTTTCGAACACCTTGACACTGATCACACTGAGAATTCGCATCTGCGATCTGACTGCTTCACGATCAGAGGGCTCACTGTGTTTGTTGATGTAGAATTCCTTTCTTCTAAACCACTAGTAAGTGATGCCATATGCCGCACTGATGTCATATCTGCGTTCACTTTCAACCTACAAAGATGGAACTAATTCTTCAAGGCCAAAATCTAGGTAACGAGCGGTTGGATATGGATAAGGTAATTTTTCGCTCTTTGTCACCTGTCAGAAGATAATCCAGATCCTTATTGAATAAGAATTGTGGTTGAATAGTTACCTGACCTGCTGGTCCTCCTAAGGGCAGTGGTTCATTTATATTTTGCGGAATTTGATGACCCTCAGGATTACTCAAGTCAACCTTATTTGTCAGCAGCTTATGGCATTCATCTATCTGATATTGAAGAAAGACGCTATTCTTATGAAAGGCTTTAACAAGGTTGAAAGGTGGACCTTCTAAATCAGCTTTGCAGAGCTTCTTCTTTCCTGTTCTTCTGCAGAACCATGGTTGAATAGTTACCTGACCTGCTGGTCTTCCTTTGAAGCTTGTTCTCCTCAGGAACTTTATACGTTGTGGCGTATGTATTTGCCCAGTTATTCTCTGGTTTCGGGAAATCATTCGGGGGAATGGTCCATTTGTAACATTTCTCATTTTCGTGTCATTGTACGACTATATTAATGACCACTATTTATTTTAGTTCGATACGCGTTTACTTTTATCGGTGTCCTCCTGACTGAGAATGCCCTTTCATCCTGCATTGGAAATGTATCTGAGGATTGTTCAGAACCGTGTTCAGATTCGGAGTCAGTATCTGTGCATCGAAGATGTCAACAACAACATCTCTTATGTCAGTAGTTCTCGCCATACAGGTTGAGGTAAGGTTTGGATGTTGTTTAGGAAGCAGATGCATCAGACTCCGTGGATTCTTCGTACTTTGTCATCATCTTTTGTAGGATGGTTGAGCTGACCCAGACGTACTTGAATCGGTGTCTTCTCTTTTTGATGACTTACCCTTGTTTGATCCAGCTGAAGGGCCTTCTCTCATCATCATTGTCATGTCTTTCTTTTGTGGTCTTTAACCCTGTCTTAAATCTTCCTTATCCAATTGGGCATCTAAAATCTGCTATTACGCTTCCATTAAGAGCATGGTATAGATGGTTGTGGCAGGATTTCTGTTTGCAGTTCTTGGTTTCTTATTATTGTGTTTGAATGAGGCCACTCTTTAGAAGCAAAATCTTCTAGAAGCAACTTTATCTAGTTTGACCTGATGGAGTAAGTTGACTCTTGTTTCTCCTCACCTTGTTCCTTTTTTATTTTGATAATCTCTTTCTGACTCTTTTCAGATTCTTGATTCTTGATAGACTCTAGGCAGGCAGCACAGAGTATTTCTCGATTAAATCTGCAGTGTGTCTCATTCTAGAATCAAGGAGCGGGCTTCATAAGTTTTGTTCTAGATTTTTATCAACAAACCGTTAGGAACTTAGGATTTAATTGAAGCCAAAACATCAGCAGAGTGATCAGTCCTTCTTTACTTCAGGACATTACTCTGCTCCAATCTTGCCAATCTTAGTTGAAGGGGGATGAATGGAAGTGATCTCTGGGGAGATTGTGGTGATTGTTGTAGCTTTAGTGTTGTTGGTGAGGTCGGTGAACCAAGTTGAAGAAGTGTAGGAGATTGAGAAATCAGTGCGGGAAGGATCAATGGAGGAAGTTGACCGTGACGGCCTGATAAAGTTGGATCAGGTATGGTGGAATCAGACTCATCTCTAACTTTAGATTTCTCCTGATCATCTTCGATTGGTTTGTCATAAAGAAATTGATCCCCAAAGTTATCAGTGTCTTCGAGATTTTTCATGGAAGACATAGAACCAGAATGACTTTCTGGATTATCTTCCGATGACACGATTCGTCTGTTATGAGCTTTCAGGTTTTCATGACCTTTGGGTAGGCTGTTTGTGCCTAGCGAGGAATTCATCATCCATGTGCTCAGGGTTTGGTTCTAGCAAGAGGACACTGTACTTTTCCAAGAGTTTCTGATCCAGTCTGGTCTTCTGAGTTAACAACAAAACAAAGCATAATCACATAGCATCAAACATATAAAAATAAATAACAAGAATTAAAAACACATGACACTCCTAAAATGCATAAAACTAAAAAGATGGGTTGCCTCCCAACGAGCGATTTTCTTTATTTACGAATCTTGTAGCTAGACTTAAAGTCACACTCCTTACGTGACTCCATCATTCGTCATGTTCCCACCATGGATAAAAAGAAAGCCTCTGACTCGCGTAAATTGGACTCCTTTTTATATACCAATAAATATAAATACAAAACAAGGATCAGAATCCGTGAGACCAATTAAACCGGAAGCAGTATAGAGTGTTCCCGGGTCGTTATGTCCCAACGAGGCTTGAATGGAAAATCGAATTACGGATTGATGTTTGATGATTGAATGACAAAGATTTGGATATGATTGGGCCCTAAACCTAATAGGCAAAAGCACTCAAAAATAAACAAGGAAAATAAGCTAGAACAAGCATAAAAGCTAGAAATAGCAAAAACACTTAAACTTTCACTCTAAGACACAAATAAGCTCAAGTAAACTTAAGACAAATCAAATAAGCTAAGCTAACTCTAAATAAGCAAATTCAAAAAGCAATTAAGCTAAATTAAGCAAGGAAACTCAGCAGTACTAACAACAGTACTACCAGTATTAACTAACGGTACTAACTTGGAGTTAGTACTGCTAGTTATAAGTTAGTACTGCTAGCTTTACTAAAACACAATGAAACAAGAAATAAGCAAATAAGCTAAAACAGATATTTAACTATCCCTAATAAGCATTTAGACATAAGAATAAGCAACTGCAATAAACTAGAATGGAGAATAAACTAAAAAGTTACAAACTGATAAACTTTTAGAATTATTATGAAAAGGCAAATAAGCTAAAGTAAGCTCTACTAAAGATAGTAAACGAAAATGGGCTTAATCTACTCTAAAAAGCTAAGGAAATCTTAAATAAGCAGAAACATTAAGCTGATAAACAAGAATGAACCAACAGTACTAACAGTTTTAACTGACGGTACTAACTTGGAGTTAGTACTGCTAGTGTTGAGTTAGTACTGCTACCTTTGAAATCCAAGAAAATGAACTAGCAGTACTAACTTGGAGTTAGTACTGCTTGTTCCAAACAGCCCTTAAAATTTTCAAAAATCATTTTTATTTCAAACTGATTAAAAACAGATTATCAAATAACAAATTAAAACACTTATAAGCAGACTTTAATCAAGAATAAGCACTTAAATAAGCTGAATCAATCTAACAGTTTTAACTCTTAACTAACAGTTTTATCAAATGAACTAACAGTACTAACTAAGAAAGTGATACAAACTATTTCTTTTAACTAACAACTAATCAAGATAAGCACTAAACATACTGATAAAGCACAACTAGGTAAACATAAGTAACAAATAAGCACTATGAAGCAGTTCTACAGTAAAAAAAAAGAAAAAGAGAGAGACTTACAACACCCTTGCTCAAAACAGGGTCAAACAATGAATCTACAAGCTCTAGCTTGCATAAAAGTCCAATAAGCCCAACCAGAACTGGCTTATCATCCTAAATATAAAGTTGTGGTATATTTGAGTGTGGTTTTTGTGATTTTCTCTTAACTTACTTATCTTTGGAAATTTACAGAACTTACATCGCATCTTATACATAAGCTGTATTGATAGCTTCTATAGAACACAAAACAACGACAATTAAGAAAACATAGCACTTTGGAATTATAAAATTGACTTAAAACCATCCCAAATTGGCATTAAAACTTGAAAGTGTTAACAAACACTAAGTGAAAAGCTGTAAATGACTTTAGAAAACTAACAAACCAACCCCACGCTCAAGCTCTATGATAAAACCTCGGCGACGCATAATATGCTCCGCTACCCACGTACGACAACGAACAACCATGGATCAAAGCTCTACAATCTCTGAAACCTCCTCCTAAAACCACAGACGCATACGTTGGTTTAGCGTAATGATCTCAGAACGAGAAAGGGCCATTGAAACTTTAGAATATAAAAAGATTAAACTGATACTATGATAACTACCTAAACCACAACACCATATATATAAAAAACCAAACAATCCCCATCATTACTTAGCCGAATATACACAGTAAACACATTAATTCAAACACACAAAGTATTAACTAAGAACACGACTATCCATATCCCTTATACTCTCTTAACTATCAGGAATACCAAAGGCCATATATTTACTTTTTAACACTAAAAAAGTCATATCTCTACTATTAGACACTTCCAACAAATCAGGCTTCCAAACTCTATAACTTAGGCTACATAGATTAAACACATACTGGGCCAAATATAAAATACCTAAATCTACTAAAAACACACCAAAATATCTGAAAAAACATATTATTGTAGCTATATACCACACAAGACTAAGTTAATCATCGCTGCAATACGCGGGCAATAAGCCAACTTGTTCACTACATACTACATCAATTCCATGTGAATTCAAAACACCACTTTGTATTTGTGTTTCTGGTCACATGTCATAAACCTAACACCAGTTCACATGCATACTACATTACTTTACCCCGTCAACATGAGAAGTTAAACATCAACTTTTTTCAACTACACACAAGTCAAACACAAATCGCCATACGAATATGCTGTATACGTAAATCGCCATATGAACCTGTTTCTAACTCGCCCTTTAAGGTTCACTCTCAAACCATGAACACATGTTTAACATGCTATCTGCTTGACACTTAACTTACTATTTCCAACAAAGTGAGTGCACTATAATCCTGAGTTAACTTGACAAGAAGTCGACACGAAGTCGCCATGAAAATAGAAAGATAACTTGTTTGGAAACAGCTCTTGTCTCTCCCATTATATCGGTCGTAACTCGCCTAATTTGGCTGCGTTAACTTGCTAGAAATGTACCTTAACTCTCCTGTGTAAGTCGCCTAGAAACCAACTGATGTGTCGTTGTGTGTAGGTAATATTTATTATCAAGTTTTACTACTTATATTTTGCCGACTTGACCTAAAAATAACACTAACGGGCAATGTACCCGATCAGATGTAGGTTCATTGGTAAGTAGGGTGTCGATCACTTAAGTCTACCAGTATTTTAGTTATCTAAGTCAGTCCTAATTTATTCTATGTTATACCTAAGTTAAACCTAAACTAACACAAAAAGGAGGTTTTCAGCCTGAGAGACTGGTACGAGTTTTGGTTTACCTAGACTGAGATTGGGCGATTAGCACACACAAATTAACAATAAGAAGATAGAGAAGAGGTCAAGCCTAATGTAAGGAAAACATATTAACCATATTTAATCTAATAAAATGCAGGTTTTAGTTTATATGTGCAATGATTGTCTTATCTCGTTGTTGATATATCATTTTTAGATTTAGGTGGTACTTCTTCCTAAAATCTAGATCTAGCATTCTGTCACAATTAACCACATTCGCATAAAGTACTCATGGTTGATTTTAATCTATCTTAGGAGACAATAATGATGATCTTATCGAATCCTAACTCATTGAGACTTTACTAACTTACTGCTTAACGTCTCTTTATATACTAGTAGTCCACTATCGAGATCTTTACCCAAGGAATCAGAACGTTATTTGTTGATCTTAGGTCACCTGCTAGTCCAACTTGTTTACTAAACCAAAGGTAAAGACAAGTCAATATTTATGATCCTATTACTCTAGATATATAAATTGCAGACATAGAGAGCTATCCTAACATCTAGCTAACACTCTATTTGTATTCCTAGATCCAGTTAAATGATAGGTCACATACTTAAGCACATAAATGAGTATAAATTGATAAACATAAAACAACACAAAATGAATAAGATGCAATCAAGATAAACATAAACCAAACATTAAATTATCATAAGCATGGCTAATACCTAAAGGTATTAGCCAATAGCCATTGTAACTATACAAATGTCATAGACGAACGATTAAGGTAAACTAAATAATAATGAACGATACAAATGTCATACCGCTCTACTAAAATCATCAACTATTGTAAGAAAATAGTTGGCTTTTGTATATGACGGCACTTGATAACCTCCCTAAATATCATAATGAATTAATTCAAACGGAGCACTAGTTTTAATAAAACTAAAGGAAAAGGTAATCTAGTATGTTTTGCCTTAGCACAAGAATCACAAAAATCACCTAAATCATTAATACTAGTTTTGAGAAAATCCACTTTAGCAAGCTCTCCTTTTGAAGCATGTCCAAGTCTTCTGTGCCACATCTCAACGGTGGTAGCCATGGCCTTTCTTCCATGAATTATCTTCATTCGGTACAGTCCCCCTCGGCATCTCCTCGCACCAATCAAGTTCCTCTTCTGTAGTCCCTGCATGATACAGAAATTAAGAAAAAAAATGATATGGAGCATTGAAGGTCGTGACAAAGACGACTAACAGAAAGAAGATTGCATTTGAAATCTAGAACATAAAGAACTACATTCACTTTTGTTCCCCCTAGAAGAGCGTAGTCCCCTTTCCTTTTAACTGGGATGGAATCTTCATTGGGAATAATGATAGGAGCCTCAAAGTGTGGCTTTCTTGTTAACAAGAATGTTGGATAAATAAGTAATGTATTCGGTGCAACCCGAATCAAATATCCACTCACCTTCTGTGTCTTCTTTATGGGCCATATTAGCAATGGGTCTTGTACCCTTGCTATTACCTGTTCCAGAAAAGTGCTTCAAGAAATATTGGTTGTCTTCATTTGTCAAACCTGAAATGGGACTCGTCTCTGTCTCGGCACACGCGGCCTTTCCTTTTGTCTTTTCTCCTTTCTTTTCAGGCCACCATTTTGGATATCCGATCAGTTTGAAGCAACCCTCACGCTTATGACCATCTTTGTTGCATTCAGTGCAGTGTTCAATCCCTTCTTTCACAGCCTTGGTTCTACTTCTTTCTTTGTTCGAACCTAGAGGACCATTCCGCCTTTGAAACGCCTTGAATGTAGCGGATTCGTGTGGATTTATATTTTCATTCGAGACGGCTCTTTGCCTCTCATCCTTAACAACCATGTGATATGCTGTTCCGAGCGAAAGAACCAATTTTGTTGCCAAGATTTAGGTTCTAATGACTGTGAATTCGGCATCTAACCCCATCAAAAATTCATAAAGGCGTTCCTTTTCTTGATGTTCATTAATCTTCTTTCCAACGTCACATACACACTCGTTACAAGAACATCGAGGGACAGGATATATGGACTGAGCTTCATCTTATATGGACCGTAACTGGGTAAAATATGTTGATACGGAAGCGCCACCTTGTCGAGTAGAAGCAATCTTTTGTTTTAATTCGTACGCCCTAGGAGCACTTTCCTTCCCAAAACGTTCATTTAGATCTGACCATATCTCTGATGATGTACCTGCATATTTGACGTTGTTTTGTATGTTCTTCTCCATAACGGTTGTCAACCAACCCTTTATCATAGCATCAACTCGCATCCAAGGCATGTAGTCCTTGGAAGTTTTTTCGGGTTTCTTGATTGTCCCATCAACAAACTCTATTTTGTTTTTGGCAAACAAAAAGTTTGTCATCTCTTGGCTCCAATCAGCGAAGTTGTTGTCAGTAAGAACCTCGTTCACGTGTAGTTGTTTGGGGTAGCCAGATGGAAGAAGATAATAAGGTGAGTCGTATGTGATCCCACCGCTAGAACCTTCTCCATCTTTGTTTTTGATTTGATCATCGTCTCCTGCCATCCTTCTGGATCAAGATCGAGAGACCTGTTATGATATCATATAGGATTTTACAAGAGAAAGATGTGTTTTATTGATTCATTCATTCAGAAAATACAATGGATTAAATAGGGATGCCATGACCTTTAAATATAGAGAAGATAGCAATCACCCGTAAATAACTCCTCTAAATATAGAGGATATCAATCAGTGATAAAAAATAAAAGATCCTATAAGATCCTATAAAAACCTCATGTATTTATCTATTGCGGATTTTAAATGACACGCTTTCAAAGATGGGTAAATTTTAGAAATTTTAGTAAATAAATGATATAGTTAGAAGTAAAACTAATGTAGACACTTGTTGGAGTTATTGGTTAAGATGAAAGCTTAAGACGCCTTAGAAGACATATTAATTTAGATTTAGGCTTGTTTTTTAGTAAGCTTGACTTATACAAATTAGGACGCAATGCCATACTTGTTTCGGTCAAATAAAAGCATTTTATGAAATTATTTCTTTCTATTTCATTTCCATTTGTGTGAGTATTAGTTGGTTATTTTTTTCTCTTTTTTTCTCTAAGTTGCACCATTTGTTTTAGGTCGCACTTAGGGGATTTGATTTACTTTAGCTTCTATCTTATTGATTTGCCGAATCGCATAAGGTGAGTTTCATAGCCCCTTTTTTCCATTACTTATTTTATTAAATTCGGGGGAGATTACATCCTAGTTTCTTTGGACACAAGTATATTTTCAAAACTGTATGCTATTTCCTGATCATGTTATTGCCTAAGTACCTTTGCCACTAGGTCCCCTATTATTATGAGCCATTATTTACTAGAATAGTAAACGTGAATGTTGTTGATAGATCTATCAAGAATGACGATCCCCGTCATGAATTATGGTTTCATATTGACCATGGGCGCATTTACATTTAAAGAAATTTGTAGGATGTTTGGCAACATCTGTATCTGTTTTGGGGTACAAACCTCGATTACTGGTTTGGTCATAATGCATGTTAAGGTTCGGTGTCATGAGGTTAGGGCAATAATATATGTTTTCAATTTAGACTTGGTGAATTCGCTTCTCTTGTCTACACTACTAAATTTTGTGGTCCATACTTTATTTACTGTTAAACCTATGAATTCACTCAACAATTTTGTTGACGTTTTAGCATGTTTTAATCTCAGGTCTTAAGACGTGAATTCTGGATGGGAGCCGCAAGGATATCATGAAGATGGATTTTGTGTTTTCCTTTATTCGATGCAAACTGTCAAACTTGTTTTACTAAAATATGGTCATCTTTTAAATTGTGTTGTTAGTTAAACTTATGAATGTTCGGACTTTTATGTTATTTGCAAACTGTTGGGACTAAACTGAAACTCTGATCTTTTATGATGCATCGAATGTAACTTTATTTAAAAAAACATCACTTTCGAGGTCGTTTCCTATTACTTGATTGTGCTATGACGTCGCACCCCAATTGTTACCGTTCCATTGCAGTCAGATTTTGGAGGTGTGACAGATTGGTATCAAGAGCCAATGTTATAGGGAACTGGGTAATTTTTCAAAACCTAGTCTATAACCAAATTTTTATTTTTTTTCTTTCTTTTCTTTCATTTTCAAAATACAGAATCCTTCATCGCTTATCCGATATCCGCGCGCACAACTCCATGACTCCTTATTTATTTCTCTGAGTACTTCTATTAGTATTATATAGATTATAATTATATAATACTCGACTTTCTTCTGATTTCTTACGACTACCTTCGAGAGTGTCATCGTTTATTTATATAAAATAAATTATATAAATATTAATCGTTTCTGATTTCATATGCTTATTTATAATTGCATTTTGTTTCCTTTTCAGAGCATCATGGCGATTCTGTCGGTTACATGTCAATACTCTGCTAAATTATGCAAGCTACTCTATAGATTGTCATTATGTTACAAACATTTTGTAACCATCCTATAAAACCATCTGATACTACAATTTTAATTTTATAAACATTTAAATAATATATGCTTATTATTTATATATTTTTGCCTCTTCTGTAAACACCGCAGTCTATTCAGAACATATCTTACTTTCGTAATGGAATCATGTGCTTAATGAAGTATCATTGGCTATCCTTGTGGTTCACGCTATCCTTTATCTCATTTTCTTACTAAGTGATACACCGATTGATTTTCAAATCAATTTTCTATATCAATCGGTGAGATAGTAACTCACTGGTTCACTCTTATCGTGTTGTCTGCTTTGAGACGTTCCGATAATGAGAACATGCTGAGTACGATGAATCTAATACTTATGTGTTAGAAAGATTCAATACTACAGCTGGAAATCCTGTCAAGAAGATTCTTCTTAAATTGAATCTATCTGATCACAGGTCGATCCTCACGGATCTGAAGGTTACTCCAACCAAACCTGGGCGAATGACAAAGCCATATTCATCCCCCCGCTTTATTGCTAACTGTTTTATGCAGGCTATTTAAAGATGATGGTGGAGGTCCCTGATTTCAGCTGGCTCACAAGATCCATAGCCACATGCTCATACCCGACCGACAAACATAAAGTCATCATGAAAGCTCAAGTACATGTTTCAAGACTTCCGCTACTCTGATACCACACATCTTTCTCAAAGTGTCGAAGTGTTAAAGTTAAAGAATTTCAAGAAAGATGCAACATTAAAGCTTTCCAAATCAACAAATCAAGAAAGGTATGAGCATGTCGGTCCAGAAGTCGCAAGTTCACAAAATGGCAAAGTTACAAGATGGCGAAGAGATTGTGCTTGGTTGATGATCTCAAGATGCTCAAGATCACAATGTCAAATACAAGTTCAAGGAACAAGCTCAATCCTAAAGTCAATGATCACTACAGCATATTCACAAGAGAAAGTCAAAAGGACGAGCTAAAGACTAAAAGACAAAAGCATAGTATGCTAGGCTTAAAGTTTTGTAAAATGGAGTGACCTCCCTTAGGGGGAGATTGTTGGAAACACAAAAAGTGTCGGTCACTTCCAAGTTGTAACAGGTCTTAGCTCGTAGTTAGTATAATGATTAGATTAGTAATCTAGTCCGGCCCAAGGCCCATGGGAGGCCCATCCTAGCCCATGGCCGGCCACTATAGGTACTATATATACCCTCTCCTAGCCTTGGAGAGGGGTTGGTTGTTCCATTTTTCCATATTCCATTTTATACAATTTATCCATTTTCCATCTAATCTCTCTCTAATATCACAACCCACATCTCACTCTTGTTCTTGGTTTGATCATAAGATTACTAGTATTCTTCAAGGCGCGTTGCTAGTGGTAAAGTCACCAGACCGATTAGCACCTTCAGAAATGTTAGAATTATCGAATCAGCTTAAAGAGCTTCAAGAGAAAGGCTTTATTCGGCCAAGTCATTCACCTTGGGGAGCACTGGTGTTATTTGTCAAGAAGAAAGACGGTGCTTTAAGAATATGTATTGACTACAGAGAACTGAATAAGGTAACTATAAAGAATCGCTACCCACTTCCCAGAATAGATGACTTGTTTGACCAGTTACAGGGTGCGTGTTGCTTCTCCAAGATAGATCTTCATTCGGGATATCATCAGTTGAGGGTTCGGGAAGAAGACATACCAAAAATCGCATTTAGAACCCGATACGGGCACTTGGAGTTCACAGTTATGCCGTTTGGGCTGACAAACGTACCTGCAATATTTATGGACTTAATGAACAGCGTCTGTAAGCTGTATTTGGAAATTTTCTTAATAGTATTCATTGACGACATCCTAATTTACTCAAAATCAAAAGAAGATCATGAAGTGCATCTAAAGACGAATCTAGAACTAATTATGAAAGAGAAAAGAAGTTGTACGCCAAATTCTCTAAGTGTGAATGTTGGTTACAAGAATTCTAGTTCCTAGGACACGTGGTCAACCGAGATGGTATCCATGTAGACCCTAGCAAAGTTGAGTCGGTTAAGAGTTGGAAGACCCCTGAGTCACCAATAGAAATTCATGCATTTTTAGGATTGGTGGGTTATTACCGAAGGTTTATTGAAAATTTCTCCAAGATCGCCAAGCCTCTCACCCTGTTGACTCGGAAGAATAAGACATATGTATGAGGAGATAAGCAAGAAGAAGCGTTCTGTATTCTAAAAGAGACATTATGTAATGCTCCCGTGTTAGCACTCCCTGATGGACCAAACGACTTTGTGGTATATTATGATGCGTCAAACCAAGGGTTTGGCTGTGTGCTAATGCAGCAAGGCATGGTGATCGCTTATGCATCAAGACAGTTGAAGATACATGAGAAGAACTATACCACCCATGACTTGGAGTTAGGTGCAGTAGTGTTTGCACGTAAAACTTGGAGACATTATCTTTATGGCACGAAAAGTGTTATTTACACTGATCACAAGAGTCTCCAGTACATCTTTGACCAGAAGGAGTTGAATATGCGTCAAAGGCGGTGGATTGAACTACTCAGTGATTACGAATGTGAAATCAAATCCCATCCGGGCAAGGCAACTGTTGTGGCAGACGCTCTGAGTAGGAAGGAAAGACTTAAGCCGAGGCGAGTGCGTGCTATGAGCATGACTATACATTCCGGCCTCAAGACAAAAAATTTGGAAGCATAAAGAGAAGCAACCAAGGACCTCAAAGCTCCAGTAGAGTGGCTTCGAGGATTAGATACTCAATTTGAAAAATGGGATGACGGGGGAATTTACTTCATTGATCGAATTTGGATCCCATCAGTGGGAGGCATAAGGAAGTTAATCATGGACGAAGCTCACACTTCTAAGTACTCAATACATCCGGGGCAGACAAAATGTACTATGACTTACGGGATTTGTATTGGTGGCCTGGTATGAAGAAAGACATTGTTGAATATGTTAGCAAGTGCCTAACCTGCTCTAAGATTAAGGCAGAACATCAGAAGCCCTCAGGACTACTTCAGCAACACAAAATTCCTGAGTGGAAATAGGAGAACATCACTATAGACTTAGTCACGAGGCTACCTAAAAGCAGTAGTGGGTATGATGCGATTTGGGTCATTGTGGATAGATTGACCAAGTCTGCTCATTTTCTGCCAATTCATAAGGATTTCAGAATAGAGAAGTTAGCAAGAATCTATATCAATGAGATTGTTGCTAGACACGGTATGCCCGTGTCAAACATTTTAGGTCGTGATGGCCGATTCTCGTCATACTTCTGGCGATCTCTTCAGAAGGCGTTGGGTACGAGATTATACATGAGTACGACTTACCATCCTTATACTGATGGTTAGAGTGAGCATACTATTCAGACACTAGAAGATATGCTCAGGGCTTGTGTTATGGATTTTGGAGGCAGATGGGATACTTACCTTCTATTTGTTGAGTTTTCTTACAACAACAGCTACCACAAGAGCATTAAATGCGCACCTTTTGAAGCATTGTACGGGCGTAAGTGCAGATCACTAGTAATGTGGGCAGAAGTTGGGGAAAGTCAACTGATTAGACCTGAAATTGTTCAAGAGACCACGAAGAAAATTATGCAAATCAAAGAAAGGTTGAAGATGGCACGAGATCGCCAGAAAAGTTATGCTGATAGGAGACGTAAGCCTCTTGAATTCGAAGTTGGGGATCGTGTGCTACTAAAGGTATCTCCATGGAAAGGAGTGGTCCAATTTGGTAAGAAGGGGAAGCTAGCACCACGGTATGTAAGACCGTTTGAGATTGTGAAGCGTATTGGTCCAGTGGTCTATCTTTTAAGGTTACCCCAAGAGCTAAGTTGCGTTCATGACATATTTCATGTGTCAAATCTCAAGAAATGTCTAGCAGACTTAGACTTACAAGTGTCGTTAGAAGAGATCAAGATTGATGACAAGTTGTACTTCGTAGAAGAGCCCGCTGAGATTGTTGATAGACAAGTCAAGAAGTTGAAGCGAAGTTGGATTCCCATTATCAAGGTTCTTTGGGATTCTCGAAGAGGATCTGAATTTACTTGGGAGCGAGAAGATCAGTTTAAAGCTAAGTACCAGCACCTTTTTGACTCCACCTTGTCTGCTCCCGTCGTCAGTTGAACTCTGGGGACCAGAGTTCCCTTAGGGGGGTCGACTGTGAGATTTTGTAAATTCAGGTAAATAAATAAATTATATTTTATTCTTATTTTTACCCTTAAGTAAATTTTTACTTTTACTTTTACCTGATTGGGTAAATTTCGTGTTCCTAGTCAAGTTTGAGTCGTGTTTGAAATTTCATTTCGTTTGCGTGTCTATCGTAGTTTACTATTTTCATTGCTCACCCCGAAGTTTTATAATTTTTATTTTTGGTATTTTAGTTTTACCTCGCGTTTCGCCAAACTTTGCTAAAAACTTGCGTTTACACTTAAAACTCACTTTTTTCCTAAATTAACTCTACCTACACTTTAATACTTACATAACAAATTTAATTACAACAACATATGAAATTAAACAAAAAAATGGGTAACCAAGCCATATAGGCCGGCCACCTTTAGACACACACACTCAACATAAAAAAATTCATTTCCCACAAAAGCAATCATCATTCCCTCTCATGCAAATCTCATAAAACACAAAACCATCCAACTCCTCCCTTTTCCTCCTTGGCTGCCGAAATCCACCACCACTATCACCATACTTATACAAATTTCCTACTCATTTTATTCATCACAATATGATTATGAAGATCCTTGCAAAGTGTGGTTAAGTTTGGAGAAGATTTAAAGTACTTTTGGATGCTTTCTTGAAAGTGTTTGGTTAGGATTTGATAAGAACAAGTGGGTAATCATTATTTTGGGTATATAGAAGCTTTGTGTTGAAGATTTTGGGTGTTCATTTGGGTCAAAATCAGCCCTAGGTCAATAAGTGTTTGCTTGTGTTTGATTTGTTTGTTTTAATCATCTTCTAAGTAAGTTTAACTCTATATCTTAATTTTCTTTTGATTTTTGGTCCACGTAAATATATGTTTGATTCTAAAAAATCTTGAGTGTTTTGTGTTTATTAATGTGTTAATCAACCAAGTGTGGAATTGTTTAAGGATTTATGGATTTGGAATAAGGTTTGGATTGATTTTGATGAGGTTTTAGGAATTGATTTTAGACCAGCAGGTTGTAGGTTAGTTTACAAAATATTTTTAGTCATAGAGTACCTGGGAGTTTTGATAGAAATATAGGTCAATGTCTTATGTACATGTGGCTAATTGGATAGAAATTTATCTCCTCCGGATGAGTGAGATACGGCCATTTTACCAAAGCGTGTCGAATCAGACCTAGTTTTATAAAATGGAGCTTAACTCCATGTTTTTATGAAAAGCTTTTGTAAATAAATCATGATATCAGTAGAGGACATTTAGAGGTGTCACCTCCTAATGGTTTCACCTTAATAGCATTTAAAGAATTCAAAATGTGTCCGTTTTCATAAGCTGCATAAATTTGTCACACCTTGTTTGGGACAGTTTTGAAAAGTTAGATAGATTAGTGTGTATAGAAAGAATTTTGACCTGGGAAGTTCTGGATAAATCAATGGTGACCTAGGTATACGTCTTAAGAACACATAGCCATTTGGATGGAGTGTTAACCATTTCGGATGGGTGAGAAATCACAATTTTTCTAAAATGACACGCTTTCAAAGATGGGCAAATTTTAGAAATTTTAGTAAATAAATGATATAGTTAGAAGTAAAACTAATGTAGACACTTGTTGGAGTTATTGGTTAAGATGCAAGCTTAAGACGCCTTAGAAGACATATTAATTCAGATTTAGGCTTGTGTTTTGAGTAAGCTCGACTTATACAAATTAGGACGCAATGCCATACTTGTTTCGATCAAATAAAAGCATTTTATGAAATTATTCCTTTCTATTTCATTTCCATTTGTGTAAGTATTAGTTGGTTATTTTTTTTCTCTTTTTATTTACTCTAAGTTACACCATTTGTTTTAGGTCGCACTTAGGGGATTTGATTTACTTCATCTTCTATCTTATTGATTTGCCGAATTGCATAAGGTGAGTTTCATAGCCCCTTTTTTCCATTACTCATTTTATTAAATTCGAGGGAGATTACATGCTAGTTTCTTTGGACACAAGTACATTTTCAAAACTGTATGCTATTTCCTGATCATATTCTTGCCTAAGTACCTTTGCCACTAAGCCCTATATTATCATGAGTCGTTAATTACTAGAGTAGTAAACGTGAATGTTGTGGATAGATCTATCGGGACTAACAATCCCCGTCATGAATTATGGTTTCATGTTGACCATGGGCGCATTTACATTTAAAGAAATTTGTAGGATGTTTGGCAACATTTGTATCTGTTTTGGGGCACAAACCTCGATTACTGGTTTGGTCTTAATGCATGTTAAGGTTCGGTGTCATGAGCTTAGGGCAATAATATATGTTTTCCATATAGACTTGATGAATTCGTTTCTCTTGTCTACACTACTAAATCTTGTGGTCCATACTTTATTTACTGTTAAACCTATGAATTCACTCAATAATTTTGTTGACGTTTTAGCATGTTTTAATCTCAGGTCCTAAGATGTGATTTCTGGATGGGAGCTGTAAGGATATCATGAAGATGGATTCTGTGTTTTCCTTTATTCGATGCAAACTGTCAAACTTGTTTTACTAAACTATGGTCATCTTTTGAATTGTGTTGTTGGTTAAACTTATGAATGTTGGGACTTTTATGTTATTTGCAAACTGTTGGGACCAAAACTAAAACTCTGATCTTTTATGATCCATTGAATGTAACTTTATTTAAAGAACGTCACTTCCGAGGTCGTTTCCTATTACTTGATTGTTGTGCTATGACGTCGCACCCCAATTGTTATCGTTCCGCTGCAGTCAGATTTTGGGGGTGTGACAACTTGAATCCTACTTGTCCTCATGTAGACTTTAGAAAACTTATGAAAATGTATCCCAAACCAATGTTTAAGATTTTTCCTTTAAGTAATTTTTTCGTTTAATTACGAGCACAACTAAGCACCTCATGAAAAGGGAAAATGAAAACACTCAAATCACTCAATTAATCTATGTGGTAATATTTAAGTAATTCGCTCAATTTCTCGGTCGTGACGAGTATTCTATCATAAGCTTGGCAAGGATACACATCTCCACCACTAAAGCTAAGGAGTAACATGTATAAAAACATAAATTGGCTTAAGGTTTAAGGGTTTGATCATTCTTTTCAACCTTTATCGATACCAATATTCTAGAAAAGGCGACAAAATGACTGATGCGGTGTCATTTTATACACTTTTTCGAGGTCGTTTAACCCCCTAAATCGTGCATTTATGCCCAAAATAGGTACTTAATCGTTCCTTTTCAGGTATTTAGCATTTAGAAGGCATTTGGAAAAAATACACGTGACTTGGGCTCATTTGGAGAAGAAACGGACAAGACTACGGACCTACACCAACATCTCTCAAGAATTTCTATTCAGAAGCTGGAGACGGCGTCACAGATTACACGTGACGCCATCACAACCCATCTCAAGACGGCGTCACAAGATCTTCAGACAGCGTCAAATTGTATGACCCAACCCATTATCTAGAATATTCTATTCATGACAGCGTCACGATTAACACGCGAAGCCGTCACATCGATTTTCCTATATATACAAATTTGTTTTTAGGGTTTTGAGTGTGTAACTTTAGAGTGAAAGAAAGGGGCAAACCCTAGTTCGTTTAGCAGCAATTAGAGACGATTTTAGGGCCTCAAAACCCTATTGTACTCTCTTCAATTCATGTTTTAATCAAGTAAGACTATCTTAATCATTCAATATGTCTTGTTGTGTGATTCTTATCTGTTCTTACTTTATCTTTGACATGTTTGGCTAAACATTCTATTGTGTTTATTTATGATTGTATGAAACCAAGGATGCAGATCTTAGTGGTGTTGCTTCTTGTGATAAATATGCATGTTAGGTCTTAGAAAACCAGCTTTTGTCTGTATCGCTGTTGATATGTCTAGGAAAACATGATTGTGTAGAAAGGATACCATCGGGTAATAGTCTTCATACTACCTTACTTGTGTGTTGCCTTAACGGAATATTAAATAGATGGTGGGTTCGTGTAATTCGTTCATGACTTAGGAAATAATTACATAGATCATAACAAGTGTGACAAAGCAACAACACTAGGATAAGCAATCTAGGGAGTAATACATGATTAAATAAGCATAATCTTTTATTATATTGTTATCACCAGTAGCGTAGTTTATATTTAGTTTAATAGCTAAAACCAACCAAACCTCTCAAATATATGATTTTACCTGCTTTCATAAAATATAAAAATACAAAAAGAATCTTCTCTTAACCCATACAAATACATCTGAACATGTACGTGACTGTGTGACTGTATCAATGTGACATGACATAATCTCCACGTTGTCACATTCCAGAGTCACCTACCGTCTGAGTCAACCACAACACATACTAAGTAGTGTGCATGAGACGCAATCAGAAAGATTATCCCCTACATAAGTATATCAGCTCTATATACATGTGCCTTACCCACAAAACTCGCTCGTACAACATGAAGCTTAGTGCCTCGCCACTATACAGATCTCTATATTCTTACAATAACCTTAAGTAGTCTTTGCACCGCATCATATCTATGTCTTACGTGTGTGTAGTAAACTATATGTGACGTGTGACACTGATATACATCCCACTGTCATATTGAGACAGCCATTCATCAGTATAGATCTATCTACCCTCCTCTCCCTCGTGTCTCATTACCACTCCCTGGACCCGTACTCCATCCAGAGAGACCCTCAGCATCAACAGCTATAAGATTTCTCACTCTAGGAGAGCATGTACCTATTAGTGAGAACGTGCACGTCCAGGATGTGCAATCTCTCACAACAATGTGATCAGAATATGCGTGCTGTAGAGTGCACGACACCCAGCAGCTCAGATTCTCAGTGTGTCGAGACCTCTAAATACAAAGAGTGAGCACTGAGACTATGATATCTATCATACAGTTACAACATGTCTACTATCTCATGCTACCGAAGTGATGATCTCGCTACCACATTATTGATATAAGCCACAGTGTCAGTCCATAGAGACTGTTGTCGTCAATAGATAGCTATTACCATCACGTCTAAGCTATAAGTGACCACAGGAAAACGACTATCTTTGTATGCTCTAATAGACTAAGTATTGTGACACATGTTGAAACGTCCCTATTTCGTGTCTATGCTACATTGAGACAACTCCAGAGAACCCCACAATGAATACTGTCACCATCCTCAAATCATCCTGTCACATATCACTATGTGTGCCAAAATCTCGATATCAGAGAGATGAAAGTATGGAGACTCCCATATCACATCAATATAAAGAGTAGCTATAGACTTTGTTATGACTTAAGAGAGATACTCTAATGACTCCTGACGACTGGCGGCACTAAGAATCCGAGAGAAGAACTGATATATATACACGTCTCCTAAAATATCCTTTCTGTTGAGACGTGCTACTTTAATGACGCTAGGTACAGGTCCGATATTTGAGTTATCTTGTGAGAGTAACTTGAACTGGTTACACCCACACCTCGATAGTGAGATAGAGTATCTCTTCATCATCATCACGTTCAATACAGCCTGTACGATGGAACAAAAATGTATCGAATAACTAGACCATATGAAGTGATGATTATAAGAGGATTGCATGATGGAGTAAAATGATGTTGTTGTGATAGCTAGTGTCAAATTGAGATAATGTATAGTGTGTGAGGATGTTCTGCCGCGATGTTAAGAATGTGTTATATAGGTGTGTAATGCTATCTCACATAAGACGTTTTGGAAGATATGTGTTAAGATTATAAGTTTTTGATGGATATATATTTGTATATAGTGAAATATACTTCAGGTCTTGCATGTGTGTTTCTAGGATAATATGTATAGGATATAATACCGAGATTTCTCTCATGTACGACGGTAGAAAGAACAGCTCTGCTCTGAAGCGGACGCAGCACTCTACTAGTTCTCAAATGTCAGAGAGTATAGCTGTTGCGAGCCGAGAGAGTTGTAGACTCGTAGAGTGACGCTCACGTGGTCAAGGTGAGAGGGAGGAGTGTCACTCATCTGAGAGAGTTAGAATGTATGAGAGAGAGTATTAGAGATCGCTTAAATGAGTTCTGGATCCTGGGCGTGTAGAATAGATCTGATAGAGGTTAGGCTGTATGGTAGTGAATGGTTGGTGGAGAGTGTGTTTGTGTGGGACGGATATATGCTAAGGGGTGGAGGTCAGGGTTCAATTTTTTGTTCGAATCCTCTGGACTCTATTATGATTTTTTTTATTTTTTTAAAAAGTGACTTATAAAATGATTAAAATGAGAACTTTTAAAAAAAGGCAACTTTTTGAATCAAAATAAGCTGGAAAAAATAAGCCAAGAAAAAAGTTGGCAGATTTGGTTTTTTTACACTATCGGGCAAATTAGTTAAACAGTTAGGCAATTTTACGAACAAAAAGCAACGTGAAAAACTAAATAAGCAAAACATGAGGGCTACTACAACTAATAAGCAATTGCAAACATAAATACAGCAAACTAGGATTAGCAGACAAGGTAAACTAGCTTTTAAGCAAGGGTGCATAATACTGGAAGACTAACAGCTAGTGGACACTTCTATTGGGCTTATTTTTAAGCTATTAAAGAATTCCTTAAGGCTTTAGGGCTTATGTACTGGCTTAAATCTAAGCTTAATGGCTATCTAAAAATGCAAAGGAAACAAAAATTGAAACAAGGATAAGCTATAAAAAGGACTATGAAAAAGGCTGTTAGCAATCAACATATGCTGATTGTATTTTTCTTAAGGAACGGTGAGAAGTGCAGGGCTCAAAATAAGTACAATAATAAACTCAAACCAGAAGTTTTAAAAAAGATAAAGTGTGACTCAAGGAGTTATGTCTTTTCAAAACTAAAAACTTTTTAAACATCTGAAAATTAAATTGAAAAAGACATTTTTTAAACTAAAGGACATTGATATAAATAAATTAACAGATTTTTGCAAAATCAAAGGAAAACTCAAAGACATTGGTTATCAATAAGAATCTAAAAAGACCACAACAAAAGTCTTAATAGAGATTTGAAAGCTTAAGAGAATAAGCTCTTAGAAATGTTGTCACATCGGTTTCAAAGATGCAAATTAGAAAAATTGAAAATCCACTTTTAGACCTAATAACTTAGAAAAGACAGATTAATAAATAATAAGTAAGCTTGGTTAAGAAGCCCAATGACCAATGGTTTTTAAAAAACTGTTTTGACCGTTTGACTCCCCATCTACTCCCATACACTTAAGATTTTAAACCACTTTTTAAGCTTGAATAACACTGATTTTAAGCAAGTAATTTCACATGACAGATTAAAAAGCATTAAAATAAGTATATAGCTAGTAGAAAACACACAAGGTTGAGCACTAGATAAGCAATTTAATATAAGCTAGTAAAAAGCATATAAAGGCAGTTTAAGCAATAAATTCAAACAAACAACAAATAAGCCATAAACTAAGACAAGTAAGCATGAATGACAGCAAATAAGCAACAAAAAGCATGGAACTAGCCTCAAAACAATCGAGTGATATGAACAGTGAAAATAAGCAAAATGTAAATAAGGAAGCTTATAAAAGTCAAGCTTATGGAATGAAATAGCTTTTCAAACAGCTTATTAACAAAACTAAATGGCTTCCCCATAAGCTCTAACAAGACATTTTATGTACCTTGCTCCTTGTTGTTCTTCACATATTCCTTTTTTTTATTTTTTATTTTTTATGGTTTTTTTTGGATTTTTAAAAACAGAATTTAAACAAGGCTTTTATATAAGATTTAATGACTTAAAAACTTGTATAATAGCTTAAGAAAACAACATTTAAATGACAATAAGTTTAAATGACAAATATTTAAAGGAAAACACTAAAATGCATAAAAGTAAATGACAAGTAATTAAAAGACTGAAATTTAAATGACAATTTAATTAAGAAGACAATGTATTAAAATGGTACAAATATTGGTTACAAGCTTTTTCCTTGAACATAAAAATGCGACACTTTCTATAAGCTACAGGAATATATTTATATAAAGTTATAAGGTTTTTGTCTTAAACTCTGGTTGTTTCTTCTAAGTGAGGTTACAATTCTTGTGTTTCTTGTGTGAGTGAGTCAACAATACAATCATAGAACATTGATTTGCTTTTGTGCCCAAGCGTTTGATCACACCCTTCATTTCTGTCTTTTCTTTGTCCAATAGGGGGTTTAGGTTTTTCGCCAACTTGGCATTTGACATTGTAATGGTATGGTTCTAGGGAAAAAGGGATAATTTTTGGAGGGTAGTGAATAGTGATCATGGTTGAGACGGGACATGAAGGTACTTGGGTTGTTTTGGTGGGTAAAATATGTTTAAGGGTTAACAGGGTGTAAGTTTGGGGTTTAGGCAGGTCAGGTCCCTCATGTTGATATATGGTATTGAAATTCCAGTCCATGTGGGATGAATGTTTTTGAGGACTTTGCAATTTTAGTCCTCCACTTTGTTTGTTGTTATTGCAAAGTTAGTCCTTTGGACTAACGACAGTTAAGGGTGAAGGGTTATAAAGGCTAACGGTGGTTAAAGGAATGATTGGGCTTTTCTAATGGCAGCTTGGGCCTTTTTAGGGTTCAGGGATTTTGGGCTTTTGGGATTTAATATAAAAGGGTACTTGGTCTTATGGTCTTCAAATATGTTTAATAGGGCTGACCCGGCCTATTAGATGGGTACGGGTGGGCCCATTTAACATTTCTTTGATTTCGGCTTCGACTTTGACCTTTGACTTTGTCGGGGTTGACTTTGACTTTTTGGTCTTTGGCTTCGATTTTGACTTTGTCTTTTCACGCTCTTCCATTCCGTGCTCGGTTTTGTCCGTTTTTGCTTGATTTTTTGTCCATTTCTCGGATATCCGTTTCCTACACAATATAAATGAAAACATACACATACAATGTATTTTTGGTACGTTTTTGGTCTTTTAAGTCCGGTTTTAATGGAAAACGGTATGTGTAATTAAGTACATACCATTGATCATGAGTGTGAAATGGCTTATGAGCTTCTCAGGTTTACAAGATCACAACTTCAGAAGTAGAAGAGTGTTTAGATACATCCTCCTAGTGATCAGATTGCATGGTAATGAAGAAACCTTGAAGAATAACAGATGAATATCAAGTTTTAGGGGATGATTGTTGGGATTGAAGGATTCTTACAAATTAATGTGTGGTCAAGTTGTGCTCTGCTGAAGATTTTGGTGAAAACTGTGCCTAAGTCATCAGTCTATTAGTTTAATAATTAGTAGTGTTAGTACAAGTGTTAGTATTGTAGTTTATTAGTATGTTAGTTATAATAATTAGTATGTAAAAGTGATCTGCATGAGAATATATTAGGAATAGTATGCATTGATTAGTATCGCGTTTTGTAAGCCCATTAGATTTCATGGTGTTATAAAAGGAATTCGCTGATAAGATTATAAGTTTTATATAGTTTTTATAGCAAATATGTTAGCAACTTCAAGGTTATTTGTTAACTTTCACTATCAGAGTGATCATTTATTACTGGGTGAAATTTTGGCGGTACATTTGTGCCTGTGTTCATTGTTAATCTTTTATTGCTTAAATTCTAGTTTCGATAGACTTTAAGTTATTCACAAATTTTTTGTCTTAGTAGTTTTGGAATTTAACCAGGTTACTAATCCTTTTATACAAAGTTTTAAAGGAGACCAAGATCTATTTCGAAGGGTATCAAATGGTCCTACTCCAGGAAAACTCAATACGTCGTATCAGAATTGGGATACGCCGTATCGACTACTGACTACATAGACCCTATAAATACAAAAATCAAACAACATTTTATAATTTTAAGTTTGCTAAGCATTATTCTAGATACTAATACCACAAAAGTCGATTATGAAAAAGAGAAAAAGATGGGTCTCACAAACGCATTCAATCCTTAGAAGAAATGTGTAATATCTTATACTCTTGTAATCGTTCCAATTTTTGGTATCATTCGTTAACTCGATTTAGTTTACCTTGGCTAAATTATTACTCTTGTATTAATATGATGTTTGAGATAATTACCTTCGGGTATTAGCCATTATTTGATTGATCTGATTGTTTGGTTTTGTTTATATCTTGATTTCTTAATTTATCGTTGTATGCTTGTTTATGTTTATCAATTTATACTTGTTTACGTGCTTTTGTATGCGACCTATCATTCAACTGGATCTAGTGATACGGACCAAGTAATCTAGATGTCGGGATAGCTCTCCATATAGTAATTTATACATCTAGAATCATATGATCACAAGTATTGTCCTTCTAAAACCGTGCTAAGGATACGCTTCTGGCTTAATTAGTTAACAGAAATTGCCTTTGGTTTATTGAACAAGTTGACTAGCAGGTAAACCTAGATAATTTAACAAATAACGTTATGATTCTATTGGATAGTTGGACAAGTGGACTACTAGAGTACAAATTTCCATTAAGCAGTAAGTGGGTAAAGTCTCTATGAGCTAGGGTTTAACAAGATCACCATTGCTTTAATCCCTAAGATGAATTATAATCAATATATTAGGATGCTTTATGCGGATGTTTTAATTGTGACAGAATTAATGTGTCTAAGTCTTATGATGAAGTCCCGCTAAGTCTAAGAATGATATGCCACCTCAAGATAAGTAATCATTGGACTGAATAAACAAACCAACTTCTAATCGGATTAATGATAGCTAATACAGTTTTCTATTATAAGGCTTGACTGCTCTTTTATCTTCTGTTAATTTGCTTGCGTGGGTTAAAGTGTCTTGAATTGGTTGTAGTCACCAACCAAACCCGTTCCAGTCTCTTAGGTTGAAACAACCCTTTTACCTGTTAGATTTAGGATTAAAACTAACATAGGATTAGCATAGGTTTGACTTAGATTAGACAACCAAAATATAAATAAATTGAGAGATTTAACCTCGCTTCAAGTGTTCGACACCCTACTTACCACGAATCTACCACTAACCGGGTACACTATAACAACCCAAAATTTTCATAAATGTAAATATCCATCTACAGTAGAAACTTTATAAAATAATACACTTGGGACCACCAAAATTTATTAATTAAAAGAGTTATTAATTAATCGATAAATTAATAATTATTAATTTATATATTAATTAATATTTTATTAATTTATAGTATACAAATGGTTGGAAGAAAAATTCTCTATATATTAATTAATTAGAGACGAGATTCAAGGAGAAATTGATTTCATATATTAATATGAAAACAACACCAGAAGTTCTTACCATGCTAAGAAAAATTAGAGACGAGATTCAAGGGGAAATTGATTTCAACAAAAAACAAAAGACAATTGAGTCATTTTTCAAAA
>BQNB010028953.1:0-52070 GCA_026074375.1 Tanacetum coccineum
AATATACCGTCAATCATCCAATCTTCAATGCTCAAAATGAGGTTCTAAATTCTCAAAATAAGATCATGAAGCAAATGACATCCATATGTGATATGGTTGGTCAATATATGCAAAAGAAGGAAGAAGATAGGTAAATTGCGGAAGATCAAGCGGCTAAAGATCGATATTGGAAGATTCCCATTTGCTGTGATGATAACGAGGACTATACCATTGCAATCACACCCGTTTTATCAACCGAGGAGCTCGTTGACTCTCTCATAATGGAGGATGAGCATCTTGATGCTATTCCGGCAACAGAATCGGACGAAGTAATAAAGTCTAGTGTCGAGAACCTTGTCCCGACCCCAAGTGAGTCCGAGGGCATTCCTGACAAAATGTGTGATGTGCCTCTTTGTAACAATCCTACCCCTCTTGAAGCTTTCAAAGAACACTCTGAGATTGTCGTCGATTTCAACGATGATTCTACTTCGAGTGATGACGATTCTCCCTGCGGTGAGGATATCGATTATGTCGATGCATCACCTCCCGATTCTGAGCTCGTCAGCTTAGAGGTGGTTGAGAATGTTACCCCGGAAGATGGAGAGATTGAGGACAATATTCTTCGTGAAAAATTATCGAAAATCAATCTTCTCATTGCTAAGATCGAAACAATGAATTCTAATCCACCTCCATCTTCCGATTTTGTGACCAAGTCTTCCTCCACATATCTTAACCTTTTCTTGGAGGAGGCTAACACCTTTTATAATTCTTTAACCGAATCTGAAAATTTGGAAGAGAATAGTAGTGGCAATACCACTTCTCTTTCTGACTATTCTCTTCCGGATTATGAAGCTTTCCATCTCGATGACGATCATATTGAAGAGAATAGTAGTGGCAGTACCACTACTCATGCTGATTTTTCTCAATATGATTCGTTCATCTTTGATCTTTCGATCGATTCGTTTCCTCCTGCCGATAGGAGTGACTTTTATCATGAGGAGTTCGACCATGAAACTACGCTCACATCATATCTCCATCGGAGTATGATCATTTCTACTTTAAGATTGAGCCCAAGCTAGGCAATTTCACTATAGATGTGGTGGAGGATATTCTCCCAGCAAGAGAAACCAAGGAGTTCCATGAGCCAATGTTTTTACCCACCCATCCCAACCTTGACCTGGATCTGGATTTCATACTTTTAAGTAAACCTCTTTTCGCTTATATTGTATGGATCTTTCTTCCTTTTCTCACGTATCCAGTTGATCCTCCATATCTTCTCTCCTGTAGGAATGAAGATACCATTTTTGACCCCGGCATCTCCATTTATCATCCTTTTATGCCGGGTGTATCTCATCGGAGTGGAACTTTCATGAAATTCAATGTTTATCCAAACCACTTGAATGAAATTCCAATGGAGATTTTATCTTCCACTTGCTTCCCCATGGACCAATGAATTCGGGGTCGAGTCAAGCTTGTGACTCAGTTAACAAAAACAAGGCGCTTCGTGGGTGGCAACCCATGCTTATCCATTCTAATTTCTCTATTATGCTAATAATTGTTTTGTTGTTGTAAGGAGGCTTGCCTCTTTCCTTTCTCGTGTTTTGTGTTTTGTGTTGTATTGTCTAGGATTGCCCGGATTCTGAAGCCTCTCGTGCTCGCAGTTTTGTCCTTCGATCACAAGAGCTTCAAATCCTCAGCTTCATTTTGGGAATCCGATATCCTAATCTAATCGACTAACGTTTATCTTTAAGCATACTTAATAAACGGCTTAGGATTTACGTAGAAACCCTTCTTAAAACATTGAGGACAATGTTTAGTCTAGTATGGGGGGATCTTCGATTTGATTATGCCTGCAGTCGTTGTTTTCACGTAATCCCGTTTTTACCACCAAAATTTCAAAAAAATGAAAAAAATTTAAAAATTTTCAAAAATAAAATAAGTGTTTTGTCACAATTTTGACTTTCCTGCTGGGTAAATAAGAAAAAATTGACTCGATCGATCGTGTTGAGCTCTAGCATTGTTCCTTAACTTTAGACTAACGATCGTCGAATATCGCGAAGAATGACAAAATGATAGAGTTAAGTATGAGTTGGATGCTAAACAAGGATTATTTGGAAATCTTAAGAGCTCATGAGTATAATTTGTCGCTTTTTCTCTCCAACAAGCTCATAACTAGATTAATATACGTGCTACTTTTGGAAGATTAAAACTTAAAAAATAATTTTTTATGTAGCATATAGCAAAAACTTTAGACCTTAGTTCAAATGTATACTTAGAATTTTTCAAAAAGACGAATTTGTCATATATATATATATCTAGTATAAAAAAAAAATGATATATAAATATATAATAAAAAAAATAGAAGATGGAAAAAAATGAAAAAATATAATAAATATAAACTGTGGGCTGATAAAAGTTTGCAGTAATCTGCCGGCTCACAAACGCTGTTTCAGGCCTACTAAAGAAAGCCCATATAAAAGAATAAAAATCCGAGACTGATATAAGTTTTGCTGGCAACATGCCGGCTCTCAACCGATGTTGCAGCTTCTAAAAAAGTCGAGGGTTAAATTGCATAAAAGTTTAACATATTAGAGTGTAATTAAATAAATAGATCACTATTGTTAAATTTAAATATGCTATTTGAGAAACTTTAGCTATTCTATTTTATAAGCATATTATATCGAAAACAGAGATTTTTTTGAAACTAAGGTCCGTGAAGTTCCCATACAAGTCTCTGTGAGGTGACAAACCTTGGTCCCTTTGCCCGCAAGGTTGGGATGTGCCGAGACGAAAGTCGCTACATGGGATGATCTCGCCTTCAAACTCATTATTCTCGGGTGAA
Source organism: Tanacetum coccineum (assembly GCA_026074375.1). Taxonomy (NCBI): domain Eukaryota; kingdom Viridiplantae; phylum Streptophyta; class Magnoliopsida; order Asterales; family Asteraceae; genus Tanacetum; species Tanacetum coccineum. The sequence continues at coordinate 2,822 of BQNB010028953.1, forward strand.
ACGTGAAACATGGAATATTGCAAAACATTGATCCAAAGTTTGAAATTAGAAAATAGCACATACACTAAGATATACTCATTATCGGGAGCGAAAAGTTATTACAAGTTATGCAAAATAGAGTAGTGTTAGCATCTCAACTCCATAGTATAATGGTGATTTTGTTTTAAGCATGGTTTGGAAAAGTGAAAAGTCCGGGATGAAGAATTTAATCCATTTGGGGCATCTCGGATCGAAATGCCATCATCTCAAGATCCCAAATAAAATAACGAAAGTCAAATAAGTTAGTTAGTTGCTTAATATGAAAAGTACAAAAAATGAGAAAAAAAGGAAAAATACAAAAATATTAGTGGTAGTTAGTATAAATATTTAAAAATGGTAAAAATGGGGCTTGTCGAAGCTAAATGAGATTTCTATTAATTCGCCTCGATGAAACACAAAGCAACATTTGCGAGGTAATAAGTCGAGGGGAAGAGATTCTTAGTTTCTAAGTTCATTACATACATAGCATTGCGTGAGGACACGACAATGTCTTAGTATGGGGGATTTTGGTATGTGTTTAATTACACATACCTTTTACCTAATAAATTGACCCTAAACGACCAAAAACGCACATAAAATGCCATAAACATGCTTGTTTTTGTGTTTGTATTGTGCAGGTACCGAATATTTACTAAAGGACAAAAACAAGGCCAAACCGGACAAAACCGAGCACGGAATTGGAAAGAGCGTGAAAAACCGAGGCCAAGGGTACAAAAGGATTTTGAAACGAGCTAAAACGTGACGCATTTCCGGAACGACACGACAAGTTGTGTGCATTAAATAGAAGTCAAAACGAAGTCAAAGTCAACCCCGGGATACGGCTTTGGAAATCGCATCGAAAACCGAACCCGAAAACCTAATTGCCAAAAGTAGGCCCACCCGTACCCACCTAGTGGGCCCGGATCAGCCCACTTTATATTAATAAAACCTTAAAGCTCGTAAATCCTTATATAAGCCCAATCATTCTTTTATAAAACCCAACGAGCCCAATTCTGTATGGGAAATCGATTGATAAAAGACTTAATACTGTAGATATAACAGTTAAGTCTGTAGTATAGTTAGTTCTGGCAGTACTAAGTTTATTCTGGCAGTACTATTAAGTCTGGCAGTACAATAGATTAGTACTGTAGAGTGTGGCAGGTACATAGTTAGTACTGTCGAATTATAGTTTAAGTCTTGTTTATGTAACAGAATAAAGTAATAGTTATCTTAGAGATATTTTCGGAGATATCTTAGGAAAGAATCCGTATTATCCTTTCACACTGTTCTGACAAGCTAGCTATGGTTTTCCTTGGTGTAATAAAAGGACCATACGGCAAAGGAGTTTTGATAATAAGCAATATAAAGCAATGAACAGCTAATAGAAATCAATAGGCAAATTAGATTAATTGTACTTCTAATTCATGTGTTAAGATTCCGCATCAACACTGATATTCATAGTCATGTCTCACACAAAGTTGATTTGGATTTATTCAAGTTAACTATTATCTTACAAAGGCTATATAGATCCAAACACAAGGACCTACAAGTGGTATCAGAGCCAATAGAGGGACTCTGAATAAGAAGAATCACAAGAACACAAACAAACACTCTCCTACAATTCTATACAAAATGTCTCAACCTGCTAATGATGAGTTCTCACAACATCTTAGTGATGATGAAGAATCAAACCATGAAGATGCATCAGACACTGGTGCTGCACCTAAACAACAACAACAAGTGATTCCTCAAACAACTGCTATCTCAAATATCAAACTCCTAATTCTGAAGAAGGAGGAGTATGATATATGCCATGGAGATGGAGCATTACCTTGAGTACATTGACCATAGATGAAAGGAAGGTAATACAGAATGGAAACCTCCAAGAAGAGTAATTTAAAACTGGAAAGGATGGTATTGTTTTAAATTACTTACACCAAGTAACTGCTGCAGAAATTCAAGCTGTTGAAAAGGAAAGGAAGGCTAAGAATATCTTGCTGATGGCCATTCCCAAGGAGCATATGTCGAGGAACATCGTGTAAAGCCTTATAAATATAGATATCTTTATATTGAATGACCGCTTGAGGAAAACTAAAAGGTAGACATCCAATATAAAGATATTCATATTCATCATCAAATAACCTCAATATTAACTCGCATAAAAACAGCCATAAACTTTACACTATCATCCAAAAAAAGTAAAATGACAACTAAAATTAAGTTTCTTGAACTCTTCATTTTAGTGGGCTTTTGCATTATCCCGAGTAAACCTTTTTATATATCAAACGGAATCACTATTGAGTCGATTTAATTTCTAATAATAATCTGGTACCTTCATTTTAGTGGGCTTTTTCATTATCCCGAGTTAACCTTCTTATATATCAAACATAATCACTATTGAGTCAATTTAATTCCTAATAATAATCTGTTACTGATCTAACCAACCCACTCGATCTCAACTCCTCATCGTCACTACCCTCAATCGCAATATTCACACTCATCGTCACTACCCCTCAATAGCAATGATTCAAAGACAAATGCCTTATCCTAGGTTTTTTTTTTTTTACGATAATCGTGATGGCAACAACCTTATACCCGAATATATATTTACACAAACAATCCTGATGGGGTCCACATAACTGATTTTGAATCCCCCCACTCCTCCTATTTGCATATTTTATAACTGTAAAAACCATCATTTTAATTTGCATCTCTGTTTGTCTAATTGCATTTCTGTTTGTCTAATTATATCTCATCAAATACCCGAGTATTATGGGTTCTAAATGTTAACCATTATGTGAACATATCACAAACATACCTATATATTTCCTCTCCTATTTTGTACGCGCCCATATGCAAGTGAGCCCATGCCATTTAGGTTTTCTTCTTCCTTTCGCCTTTGTTGCTCGATTTTACTTCCTCCTCCGCCATTGCAGGTGATATGAGAGAAGCGTCCCCATTTTTTTAATCTATTACCGGGTTGATTGGTTATTTTTACACCATATATATAATATATAATAAGATATAAAATATATATAATCTAAAAACAACAAGATCAATAAAACCGAGAAGTAGTATAGGATGTTCCCGGGTCGTTTATCCCCAACGAGGCTGGAATGGAAAATCGATACAGTCGAAGATTTGAGTTTGAAGGAAGGAATTGATTTGAGAGATTGAAAAAGTCAAATTAGATAATAACAAACTAAAACGTTTAAGAAAATCCTTTTTTCACTTCTAAACTACTCTACGGGACAAATAACGAAGAATGAAAAAGACTAGACCGAAAACGGAGTTCGTTTGACCCAAAAACGAGTCAAGACAAAATCCCGCACCCGGACCGTTCTTTAAAAAAGGAAAAGTTGTAAAAATGACCCTACGAAAATTTTTGTATTTTTCCTACAAACTATATGACAAAAGAAAATTTTCTAAAAAAGCAAAATATTTTTTTGATAATTTTTGTATTTTTTATGAATTAATTAAACTTTTAACGAAATTAAATTATAAAAAATATTAAATTACTTCGAAAAATTCTGAAAAATTTACAAAAAATACTAGACACTATGACAATCCTACGAAAAATGAGAAACAAAAGTTTGGCTTATAAATAAGCCCGAAATAAGCTGTTTTCAGCTTATGAGCTTATAAGCCTAAAAACGACTATAAATACACAAGCCCTTGGGACTATAACGAAAAAGTCCCAAGGGCGCAGTGGTAAGGTGTGTGTAAAAGGGGGTTTGTATCGAGAGGTCACGGGTTCGAGTCTTGCTCACCCGGACCTCTTGTCTTTCCCCCTTTTTTTATTTTCGGAAACTCTAGGGTAGAAATTGTAAAAGGGGAAAGTAAAGGGTAGGCGGGCAAACTATTATGAATTTACACTACAATGAAAACGAGTACCCCTGAACTATGGGAAAAGTACCAAACAGACCTCGCGACTTGGCTTATTTTTGGCTTATTAAAAAGTGAAAATAAGCAAAAACTTAAAACTACAAACTTATAAAGGAGCTTATTCTCAACAACTTTAATAAAAGGTAAGCTAAAAAAACTACAAGCTAAAACTAATAAGCTGGTTAGAACAGCTTATGATGACAGAATGCTTAAAAGGCAACAAGGGCTTAAAAAGCTAAGCTTGGGCATTCAAATAAGCTAACAAAAGGGAAATAAGCAAACAAAGCTATCAACTTTAACCTAATAAGCTACTAGGAATCAATTTAGCTTATTAAATAGGCTCAATAAGCCAGAAAATAAAAAATTAAGCAATCCCTACACCTAGGCTAGCAAAATAGTTCAAAAGGCATGTTTGGGCTTAAAAATAAGCCATCAAATAAGCTCTTCAAGGTCTGAAAATCAAGGAAGGCTTAAATAAGAGGATTATAAGCTATTTTAAATAAGCCAGAGATTGAGCTCTAATTCATCACAATAAGATCAAAGAAAAAGGGGCTTTATAAATCTCACCTTATGGCGCAGGGTGAGGATTTAAGCTAGCCTTGAGTGGCTTATTTGACAGCTTATTAAAAGCTGTCAAATAAGCTCAAATTGGAAAGAAAACTGAAAACAGATTAAGTACCCTAGCTTATAGACTTGTGCACAAATTTTGGACTTTTAAAAACCATTTTTACCTGCTGAGTTTGGATGGTGAAAAAGGGTCTTTGGGTTTTTAGAAACTGTGACCAAAAGGGCTTGGTGATTTTTGACTTATAAAGTCAAAAGAACAAAACTTGTTTGGACAGCTCTTTTAGACACACAAAGCACAAACTTTTTGATGCTCAAACTCAAAATCCAAGTGCTTAACCAAATAAGCACTTGGTGTTTATTTAAAATCCAACAGTTAGCACAATGAGTTATAAAAGCTTTGAGATTCAATTTTCAAACTAAAAATCTTTTAAGAACAGCTTAAATCAACCTAATGACCATAACCCAAACCAAGACCATTTTGACCCTGTTTTTCATATTATCCCAAACACCTCCTTAATGTAAACTGTCAGAGAAAACTAAAATGAGCTTATAATCTATTTTTTAAAGATAAAACTCCTAAAGACCTTTTATATACTCATACTATTTTTCACCATAATTAAGATATTTTAAACTAAAACTTGCAGCTTAAGTGTAAAAATAAACTAGTTTCTCAGCTAGCCACTTACACTTATTTTTGACATTATTAAAGAAATGAGAAATTCAACAATGAGTAAGTAAAGAATACTTAAAACAGATACAAGACAACTAATTGAGCATGATTGAGTATTAATAAACACTAATGAGAATCAATAAGCTAATCTAGTTAAGCTAAATTTACTCTAATTTAGAGATAAGAATTGAGACCTTTACTTTGTAGTCTCAGGCTACTAGGCTGCTCTTTCTGAGTGAGCAGCCTTATTTCAGGTCCCTAATGGCCACCTTAGCCTCTAAACCAGCTTTAAAAGCTCAATAAGCTCTTTGTAGCTTATTACTCCAAATAGCTTTAACAATGAATCAAATGAACACTTATGAACTCAAATGGACTAAATACAGTTTTAAAAAGCTTCTAGTGATATTAAAACACTTTTTAAAACAAGAGAATATATAATAAGCTATTTTTGAGCATTATTACAAGCTTATTTGTGCAATTCTGGCTTTTACTTGAAATTTTTTTAGAAAGCAAACTTAACACACTGGTTTATATTGCTTAGAAATCGAAAATACAAGTGCAATAACAAGAAGTACAACTGAAAATAAAGGATTTAAAAAATCTTAATTGCAACAGTACACGAAGTTAAAAATTACAAAGGAAATTTAAAAATTCTAAAAAAAAACTAACTACTCCCTTTCTTCTGCCTTCTTGTCTCTTTTATAGGCTGTGGAGGTTCTTTGTTGTGTGTTTCTTGTGTTTGTTTGGTGAGAGCAAACCAAAAAATCATCTAAACCGTCGAATACGCCTTGGGGATTTGTGGGATTGCCAAATAGGATTAGGGTTTTAGTGGAGGAGGAGGGGCGAGTTTGTCCATGGGGAACTTGGGGTTACAGGGTAAAAGCGGGGTGGAGAACCCGTGATTGTGTTGGGGGGAAATTTGGGCGGGGGAAAGTAAGTTCATGAAAGATCGAGAGTGATAGGTCATGTGTTTGGGAACTGGCTAAAGTAACCCTCCAAGGTTATAACAGGCTTTGCAACCACGATCCTTGGATGGTTATAACTTTGAAAACTTGGCAAAAACAACCCCTGAGGGTTATATAACAAATTGCAACATTAGATCCTGTGTGTGATACAACTTAGGAGAGGTTGGCATTTTTCACCCTCCTGGTTACTTTGAGAGTAATATGCAAAAGTATCACTCTGCTATTCCTTTGCCTCCTTTTTCTTTAATTATAAGTTTTAGGGTTTTGGCAAATTTTAACCCTCAATACTTTTATTTCTTCACATTGTTGACTTTTGGCGGATTTGTCGGGGCTTGACTTTGACTTTGACATGTTGACTTTTCTGTTGACTTTTTGACTTGATTGACTTTTCGGCTTCAATTTGGCTTTGTCTTTCACAGTCTTTTCCATTCCGAGTCCGGTTTTGTCGTTTTGGCTTTGTTTTTCGTCCTTTTCTTAGTTATCCGTTCCTGCACAATACAATTAGCAAAACAAGCATATATTTGGCATTTTAAAGTCCGTTTTTTGTTTATTTTTGCTCTTTTTTAAAGGTTTAAAATGTTTGTGTATTAAGCACCATTCCAATCATAGACACCTTGGATAGTCATGTGTCACCTCATTCCCTATAAGGGATTTATCACTGGATGAATGACTTCCAAGATTCCCACCAGAAGTTTCTGGGATAGAATCAGGAATAGTAGTAGTGGGTGAAGGTCTTGGGGATGGGTTAGTCTGCTGTTCAAGAGGTACCTCACTAGTGTGAACAGGAGATGAGTCAGTTGGTGACTCATGAGGTACTTCACTAGTGGGAGCAGGGCGAGGTGTAAAGTAGTGCTTCAGTTTGTCTTTCTGAGGACGGTACCCTCATCCTGCAGTTGGTTTTTGTACCAAACTTAGTGCAAACAAAGGGTGATATTCTGGAGAAATGTTTACCCTCTTACCATGAAAGAAAAAAAAAGTTATTTGTTAAGTATTTACAGGAAAATGATCTAAGGTAAGGTTAACTTGACTTGTTGTTTACCTAAAAAGATAGAAATAAAACGTGGGTACATTACAAACTTTTTCTTTGAGCATCTAAATGTCTAAGCATACCATCAAAAACTAATTTAGAAAAATTATACTTCTGATTAGATGTTAAGCATATGACAGCAGTGGCTATGTTAGTAGGAATTTGATCCCAAGAGGTACTTTTGGAACTAAGACAATGATTAATTGTATGAAATAAAAACCTCCATTGGGGTGAAAACGAAGCTTTATTAAATGTTAACACTGTTAAATCCCCCTTATACCCCATTAGCTGTATAGCATCAAATATAGCCTGATTAGGTAATGAGTCTATCCACATACTGCATCATCAAAGAGAAGTTCACTTCTTATCGATGCCTCAGAGATAGACACGGAGCTTTGCCAGCTTATCTTTGGCAGTAATGTGCCTAACATTATGTTGATTGTTTTATTTCTTAGGCTAACGTTACAAAACTGTTCAACAAATATAGTAGATACAACAGGACTTACAGTGAGTGCATGATGAATGGAACTTTTCTTGAGGAAATCAATGATCTCATGAAACGCTTCATTCCCCTCTGACTTCTCCAAGTATGCGACCATGTTATGCTTCAGACATGAATCAAGAACAGCCATTGGACTTGAGAGAGAGATCGTCGTTAAGAGAGATATTAGGGCTTGTAAGTGCGAATGTATGTTAGAGAGACAATGCGTAAGGAACTGCGCAATTGAGATGGGTTTATATAGGTTTAGGAGACCTAATTTCAAGAAAACCATTTCAATTTACACTTTGTACCTTGCGGTATTTTTCTTTATTCGTCTCAAAGCTGGTACAAACTTTGCCCAGCTTGGTACTAACTTTGCACTGGGCTTGGTCACATATACATTTGTCCCAATCAAAGACAGTGAACATGGTAGGTAACTGGATGGCTTCAGTACCATCAATAACTCTTCTCTCAATGACTCTTCTAAATCTATCAATCTTTGGAAAATGCATTCACTTATGGTTAATTGTTACTCCCCTTATACACAAACTTTACAACAACAACATATTTTCGCTCCCTTTAACCAAAGCAGCTTCTGGATTTACATCCCCTCAATTGTAACAACCAAAGAACTAAAACCTGCTTACATCAAATGCCTTGGTGAGTAAATCGCTACATTGTCATCAGTGTGATTTTATGCACCTGATAGAGCTTCTTTTCTATAAGCATCTCTTATGAAATGGTGCCTATATCAATGTGCTTTGTTTGGAATGATCATTACTGGATTCTTTACAATTGCAAATGGTGCTTTCAGTATAATGTAGATTGTGGGTGTTCTATGAAGTTGAACTCATAGTCTAACATTTGATTTTGAATCTACAAAACTTGCCCACAGCAGCTTGCAGCAGCAACATACTCTGCTTCTGTAGTAGAAGTAGCCACAATGGTTTGCTTTTTGCATTGCCAAGAAATGAGTCTCCTGCCAAGAAATTGACAACCTCCTGTTCTGGAATTTCCTGTCAGATTTGCTCCAGCATTAGTCTACTGTCTGTAGTTAGGAATTCCAGGTCAAATGAAGACACTCTAGATACCAATGAAAACCCTAGTTTGGGTTTACCCTTTAGGTACCTAAAAATTCTCTTGACAACACTTAGATGGGAAGTCTTTGGATAGTGAACTGAAACCTAGAACAAAAGCACAGACAGCAAACATAATGTTTAGGTCTAGAATCAGTCAAGTACATTAAGAGCCAATCATGGGACCTATAGAGATGGACATCTCACATCCAGCTTCCTCATCTTGACTAAAGGCTTCTGTAGTCTCAAATGGTGGTACTAGCAGTTATTTAACAATTTGCCAAGTCAACTTTTCAAGATTTTCTGCAACATACTCTATCCATGTCTAAATAAAGATACCATCTGGTTTTTGGTTTGATTGTAATCCAAGAAAGAAATTGAGCTCTCTCATTGAACTCATCTGAATCTACTCTTCATTAATTAATCCGCCTCAAACTCATCACACCAAGATTCTTTGTTAGACCCAAAGATGATATATCTCCACATAGACTTGAATAGTAGGATATCATGTTTTGTCTTCTTTAGGTAAGAGTGTTTGTCAAATTGTTCCTCTTCTGTATACATTCTTCAACAAGAAAGTGGATAAGTAGTCTTACCAGGCTCTGGGTGCCTTGATGTTCTTATTGTCCATAGAGAGCTCCTTGACCATTTTGTAGACTTTCTAGGGATACTTAGGATCTATGAAACCTGGTGGTTGAGACACATTATACCCTCCTCATTATTTTCGCCATAAAGAAGGCACTTTTCACATCCTTTGATAGATATGTAGCCCATATATGAGGCAAAGGCTTGAAAAGATCTTATGGCTTCAAGTCTTGCCTCAGGAGCAAAAACCTCATCATAGTATATCCCTTTCCTCTTTGCCTATGTCATGAGCAAACTACCATGATTTATTTCTATCAACAAAATCCTCTTTATCCTGCTTATTTCGATAAACCCACTTTTGTCCGATAGCCTTCTACCCATGAGGCAAATCTACTAAGACCCAAACTTTTTGTATCTGAAACTGCAACAATTCTTCCTGCATAACATCAACCCAACTTTTATCTTCAAGAGCTTCTGAAATCTTCTTGGGTTCATGTTGAGATAGGAAACAAGCAAATAAGCAATGTGGAAGTCCTTATGGTTAGTTCTCTTTTGGCTTTTGAAAACATAGCTAACTAGCATGGGCTCCAGTAGAACTTGGTATTTATTTGCTTCTTGTTTGAAATGATTGAGATTGGATCTCCTAGAATAAGTTCGCTTTAGGATGGTTTTGAGAGGAGTGAATTCGTTTAGATTGATGGGAATAGGACTAACATTCACAACAGATTCCATAGTTTTGTAAAGTTGCCACCTACACCCTCATCATCATAAGATGAAGTAGTGAATAATACCATCAGTGGATTTTGATAAATATCCTCAAGTGGAGGTATTGCTGAATATCTTCTCAGAAAGTGTTGGATCAGATGAGTTTGTCCCTCAGGTATGCTTAACAGTATTAAACTAGGTTAGTATGCTAGCTTTAGCTGGTGTGCTATCAGTACAAAACATGTTAGTACTGCTAGGCTTAGCAGCTCCTTCTTTTATAACCAAGGTCTCAAACTTCTTCCTGAGAGCTTCAGCTTCTTCATGAGCTTCCTTTTCTTGCCTTTTAAGTCTTTCAAGTTCATCCATAAAAGTTTGTTCTCTCGCTCTCTTGACTCTTCTCTTTATCATCTGTTGTTATTGCTGGAGTGATTGGTTGAGTAATAAGAAGGCCATATTGCTAGTTACAAAATTGTCTTGAGCCTATTTATCCCTCTTTTGTTAGAATCCCCTGCTTCAATAATCTCTTTCTGTACCTGGCATTTTGGTTAGCTTCTTGTTGACCTGCATGTAGTGTTAGCTTGATTCTGTGGAACTAACCGGATGATAATTCATAGTATCAGTTAAATTATCAATATCAAAAAAGCCAATGGTCCTTTTCCCGGCAACATTTTGGTTTATTCTCTAAAAAGGTTGATGTGCAATTTTCTTCAACCTCTTTTTGGTTTATCTAAATTATATATCTAAAAGCCTTGCTTTATAGAGGGGGGGGGGGGGGGGGGGGGGGGGGGGGGGGGGGGGGGGGGGGGGGGGGGGGGGGGGGGAATACCCAACTAAAAACCCTTACATCTGATTTTCAGCAACTTGCCAAGGTCGGGGCAATGGTATTCAAGATGATCACATGGCACCAAAAAGTCTTATTAACTTTATAATTGGTAGCTTACCAGTTAATAGTTCATAAGGTGTATTATTATGTAGGGGGGGGGGCCTTGGTCTCTAATACCCTATTTAGATCATAACAAGCAGTTCTATAAGCTTCTGCCAATAGTGTTAGGTAAGAATGTATCTGCAAGCATGGTCTTGCTGCCTCTATTAGGGTACTGTTCTTTCTCTCAGCGAACTCCTTTTTGTTGTGGAGTTCTGGCTTATTTACTGTATTCCCTCTGATCCCATTTTGAACCACAGATTCCATAACATCCTTGGTCGTTGTTCTTAAAATTTTTGTACCATTGTCACTTCTAAGGTTATAACTTTTTGATTCAATTGGTTCTTATCTGTTATACAATAGTCCTTAAGGATTGCACTAGTATTCATCCTTAGTTCTTAAGAAAAATACCACAACTAAACTGCTATAATCTTCAGTGATGACAAGACAATAGGTTCTTATTATGGTTTAAAACTCCTTACATAATATTAAAAAAAAAATAAGATGTAGGTCCAAACAAATCCATATGAAGAAGTTGTAGTGTGTGGCTAATTGAGCTTACTGCTTTGGCCTTATAGGAGGCCTTGTGTTGCTTTCCTTTCTGACAAGCAACACAAGTGTGGTCATTTTGAAAAAGCTTAGAAGGTAAACCTCTTACAAGGTTTCCCTTCACAAGTTTATTTAAGTTTTTGAAATTAACATGACCTAACCTCCTATGCCATTTATTAGATTCATCGTTGTAGCCTTCTGCATTTAAACAAGCCTATCCTCTGAAGGTAACAATGATCTCTAAATTGAAACTGTACATGTTGTTTTTGTATGGGATTTTAAGTAATTACATATGATTTTATCAGGTAACTTAAATTCATGAGACAAAACAAGACATTCAGAGTCAGTAAACAGAACCTTGTTCTTTTTGTCACACATTTGTGACACAGAAAAAAGATTGAAATGCTGAAGTTCTTTCACAAAGCATACATCCTCAAAATCTAACTTCCCAGTTTTTATTTTACCTTTACCAGTGATATAACCTTTACTACCTCCAAAAGCAACAGGGCCACCATTAAAGTCTTGAAATTCAGCAAGGTAGGCCTTGTTTCCAGTCATGTGCCTGGAACATCCACTATCAACAATTCCTTTATTCTTTAGAGCTCTATGTGGATAATCCTGCACATTAAAAGAAAAGAGATTAGACTCTCTTAGGGACCCAAGCCTGTTTGGGCTTGAGTCTGCCTAGTGGATCTTTGAAAGTATAACAATTTCTAAGACTGGATCCACCATTGTATTTGGATCCACCATGGTATCTTTGTGGTCTCCAATTACAACCTGCTGAGGGCTTAACAGCAGTTTCCCTTTTTCCCCCAACAGTACTAACTTCATTTACCTTAGCAGTATTAAACTTTTGATTTGAAAAATCTGTTCTAAGTACTGTTGTTCTTTTGAAAGGTCTTGAAGATGGTGAATGAGTTTTGTGAAAAACTTTTGCTGGTCTAACTCTATTCACAATGGGCTTAACAGTATTAACTTTCATGGCAGTACTAGTTGGTACAGTCTGTCTGTTAAAACTTTGCCTAGCAGTACTAAAGTTTTTAGTACCGCTAGTTCTAGCAGTATTAACTGGAAATATACCAGTTCTAGTTAGTACTGCTGAAGGAACAAATTGGTTTTGTTTATTTACTCTTTGCACATTATTCCAACCATTGTTTAACTCAGCTTTTCTTGCCATCCTCTTCTCATGGAAATCACAATCTCTAATTAAATGATTAAGACTACCACATACAAAACATGCTCTTACAGCAAACCCATATCCCAAATCTTTCTTGTCAACTTTAGGTTTTTGACTATGTGTGAACTAACTCTTGACATTTTCCCTAGGAGTTTTTACTTGCTGGTTAGCAAAACTAGGTGTTTCTTGTTGTTTTGTTGGTATAGACACACACTCATCTTCACTATCTAATTCATACTCCTCAATGATAGGAGCATCAGACCATGCCTTAGGTTGACATTCAACATTAGATTCATTGACCACTGGTTTAGACACTAATTCAGAGGGTTCTGCACTAATGTTAGATTCACAGGTATCAATTTCACTTGATTGGGATTCAGATTCACTAGGTTGAGTCTGTTTTGGTCCATATGTAAACTGTAAGTAATCTACTTCAATTTCAGGTCCATGAGGGATATAATTCCTGTCATGCGTGGGGTTTACAGCATGCATTCCATCTGCAAACCTTATCATTCAATGGTTGGTTTTCTATCTCACTTCTTTATCATAAAACACTCCTGCAACACTTCATTTTCATTACTCAAAATAGCATCATATCTGTGATCCCCATACCCAAGCCCAAAACTTATCATTAGCAATCATTTGGCGTATTTTGCAGTTTACAAAGATTTTTAGAGAATTTTGCCATTTTTTTATACTTTCTAGACTTATATCTTTCTTTTTTCTTTTGAGCTTCTGCTAATAATTTCTTATGGTATGTTGAGAACAGTCTGTGTTTTATTCATCTAAATCTATTTCATAAACTTTATCTTTTGTTCATACAAAGTTGTCACTTGTTGTTGAGCAACTAACTGTGCTTCAACTTTCTTAAGACCTTCGAGAATATTGTTTTATTTTCTATGCTATGCTATCATTAAGTTGTTCTCTCTGAGCATCATACAGTTTTTTAAGATTAGCATAAGACTCTTTACATTTATTTGAGCATGAAATTACCTCTGTGTCTGAGTCTGAGTTGTTGCAAGCCATCAAAGCATAATCTTCATTTTCTGAATGATTTGACCAATCCACACCTTCTCCATCAATTGTCACCAATGCTTTAGAATCCTCCTTTTGTCCAGTTCTGCTCCTATCCTTGTTTCCAGAATTTCATGCATTCCTCCTGTTATCTTGAGTTCCCTTGAGTCTACACTCTCTTGCAAAATGCCCTATTTTGTGGCAATTATAGCGTTCCACTTTGGTTTTATCAAAGCCAACAGCCTCTTTTGCATCAAATTGTAGCTTTCTACCAGTCTTCTTGTAAAACTTTTTCATTCTCATTGAGAGCATGGCCAATTGCCACTTCAAGTCCATTCTTCAAGTCATATTAATCAATCATATTCCCAAATCCTCATGATCTAGTTGAGGGACAGCTTGAATTGATTAGCAAGAAGTGTGTATGATGAAAGTTTGTTCATACTTTACTGTTTTGTCCAGAAGACTTGGGACACATTAAGCTCTGGTACTAATCTTCATTAGTATTGTTTGTGTTTCAGAGGACAAAGCTACATTTTGCGGGCTAGAGGATGATGATGCAGTAGAGCCTTTTATATCACTAAAAGACTCTTAATTATGTACTAATCATCAAATCTAATGAGTGTGCCACCATGGTTTAGTTCTCATTATTAGGGAGACTTGTGACCAGGCAGAAGGTAGAGATCTTAGGAATTTTTGATTAGCATCCTCAGTAGATACACCTGCTCCATGAATCTCTAGCTGACTTAGAAGACTTTGGAACCTGTCATAACCTTTGTGAAGCCCTTCTGTGTTGGATACAGAGAATCCTTCAAATTGTTGCTTCAAGATATACTTTTGCATCTTCTTGGATTCGTCATTTCCACCAAATCTAGATTTGATGGCATCCCACATTTCTTTTGCATCTGTCATCTTATGGAACTTAGCAAGATGATCTTGTAAGGGCAAATAGCAGGTGGTCCTTTGCTTTTTCTCTCTCTTTTCTCTGGCGACTTTTTCTTCTGCAGTTCTAGGAGGCAAAACCTTAATTTGTCCTGATGTATCTGTAGTGATTGAAACAGGACCATTCCCATTTTGTATAACCTCCCAAATTGGATAATCTGTATGGGCCAAATAGTGCTCCATCTTCATAGCCCAGATATCATATTCCCCCTTTTTGAGAATAGGCAGCTTGATGGTTGAAACTGTATGAGGAGTTTGTTGGGTTGGTGTTTGTGATGATTGGTGGTGGTGTGGTGGTGGTGGAATATTCATCTTCGTGATGATGAAGCAGCTCATGTTTAGTTATGGAGTATGGATTTGATTTGATTATTTTTCTTTATTCAGAGTTTTACAGGCTCTGATACCACTTCGTGATTGAGTCCCTTAGGAATAGATCTCTGCAGCCTATTAAGGATGATAGCCAAACTGTATAAATACAACTGACTATATAGAAACACTGATTGTAAATACTATGTGTTAATGCGAAATCTTAACACATGTACCTAACGAAAAACAATGTAGAACTTTAATAATAATTCTTTATTAATCTGCTTTGAACCAATTTACAGATTACTAAACTATTTGAGATATGATTTTTGCTCTGAGATATTTTGTGGTCGTTATCTCTAAACTTATGCCCATAAGGATCCCTTTGATAAATAACGATAAACCCCTACAGAACAAGGTTCGAAACGCTTACCTTATCTTTTCCTAAAGATTTCTCATACACATCTCTTAAAAACGTACTAACTATTTTCTAAACTAAAAAACGGTACTAATAATTGATCTGTACTTAACACTTTGTAATGTCAGTACTAACTATAACTAACGGTACTAACTATTTATACCGTCGATACTAAGTTAGGAAACCATAAATCCTAACAAGAAAGTTAAACTTATCACTAAGGCTTAAAGGCTTAAACCTTGGGCTTATTCTAGGACTCATAAGCAAAGCAAACAACATTTTAAGCTAAATCAGCTAAACTACTTTAATTAATGAGCAATTAGAAGTTAAAATTTGCAAAGAAAATAATAGGAAAATCACAAATAAGCAGATAAGCACTTAAGGGGCTAAATTGCTTGAAAAACAGCCTAAGGGGCCTATTATGGGCTTAAAAATAAGCATCTAAATATATTCTAATGGGCTGAGGGCTTATTCTAGCTTATAGCCTATCCACCTAGCTACAATTAATTGCAAAGACAAGGGAGCTTGTAATAAAGATAAGCCCAAAAACACTTGAGAAAATAGCTTGTCTCACTTCAGGAGCTGTCTGAGTCTTGATTTCACTTGGGTTTACTCTAGGTGAGTTTTCTTAAAGGACAAAAAAGCTTATAAGCAGCCTCACTTTTAACCTAGAAAAAGAACTTTAAAATGAAATTAAGCTTAAACAGATAAGATATAACAACTAAATAGCTTATATTCTAAAAGTCATAACTCAAAACTAATGTGAAACTAATTAAATTTAACTGCTAAACTATAACTATTAAAAAAAATTGAACAAATTTTAACATAAGTAGATTAATGAGCAAAACACCAATAGAGACTTGAATATTTCATCCTACTGCATTATTTGAAACAAATGGGACCATAAGCAAGACTTCAATACATTTCTTTAAGAAAATAAACCCATAAGAGCTGCTTCAGCAAACTTCAAAATGTCAGAATTGAATATTGATACCACGTCAACCTAAATCTTAATAAAAAACTCTTCAAGACTATTCAAAATTATATCTAACTACTAACCTTAGGGCCTATGCAAAGCTGATTTTGGGTGACAGAAGTAATTTTATACCTAAATGACCCATTATGCCCCTTGTGCCAAACACCCCTTAAGATTCTTAAAGAAAACTTTTAAGCTAACAACAGACTAAAAGTATGCCTAATTTATAAAAAACAGATAATCAACTAACCTTAACAATGAAAAATAAGCAAAAACTTGGAACCAATAAGCACTTCTCAATAAGCTAACTAATATAAGCAAATCTTAACTAATGAGGGCAGATTTCATTAAAACTTAACTTAGACTATAAACTAGAATATCAAAGCCATAATAAAACTTAGTCCTCAGCTCAACTAAGGACATAAATGATTATGAGCTTATTATCAATTTCTAGCTTGATGTAAACAAGCTAGAAAGAAACTAGAAACCCTTCCTTTTCTGCTTGTCAACCAATTGTAAGCTGGAGAATCTTTGAAAGTACAAACTCAGTTAAACTTTTGCAAAAAGTTTAACTGAGTTAGGAACGAGTAAATGAGCTTATTTGCTATTGAATATGACTGTGGAACAAAAGATTAAGCTTAAAGGTATTTAAAGAAAAACAGGCCTATAAGGACAGGATAACAAAATAAGCTAAAAAATTAACTTTGCATTAATGAAACTGAGTTTACATAACTTTTAAAAAGAAATTCAATAAATAAGTTATTAAATAAGCTGGAAATAAGTTTAACTAAATTATACTACTATTACACTCTCCTCTACGTTCATCTG
This sequence comes from Tanacetum coccineum, assembly GCA_026074375.1. Taxonomy (NCBI): domain Eukaryota; kingdom Viridiplantae; phylum Streptophyta; class Magnoliopsida; order Asterales; family Asteraceae; genus Tanacetum; species Tanacetum coccineum. The sequence goes on from BQNB010028953.1 coordinate 19,930, forward strand.
TCTTCTTCTTTAAATAAGGTGAGTCTTGTGTTTGTTGTGTTTTCTTGGTGAGAGGAAAACCAAGCTCAATCCTGGCCATTGATTTCAGCTTGCTGCCCAAGCCTTAAGATCTTAACCATTGATCTCTTTGTCGTTTTTGTTGAACCAATGAAGCATTAGAGGATTGCCAGCGTGTATACGAGGTGGGGTGAGGTGGTGATGGTGATAGGTTTGTTGTGAGGTGAGAGGTGGGGTTGAGGTTTGTCGTGGTGTTGCAGGCTACACGTGAAGGAGGAGTACAGGGTTTTGTGGGTTTGGCGGGAAAATTTGGGGGTTAGGGTTTATGTCTGTTTAGTTTAATTTGGGGTTGGGAGATTGGCAAAAATGGTCCTTGTGGGTGATTTAGGGTATTGCAGTGATGGTCCTTGTGGTATGTTTAAAATTTGAAACTTGGAAACTTTAGCCCCTCAGGGTTATATCTTTTATTTCAAAATTCGTCCTTATGGGGGTAAACAGTTGGGCTTTTAAAGAGTTGGGCCTGAATAGTTAACTAAAAGGATTTTGGGCTTTTGGTTATTTAAAATAAAGTGGGCTAACCTGGGCCCACTAGGTGGGTACGGGTGGCCCACTTTTGACAATTAGGTTTTTGGGTTCGGTTTTCGATGCTTTTTTCAACGCCGTATCCCGGGGTTGACTTTGACTTTGACTTTGACTATTAAAATCTTCAGATGTTGTCGAGTCGATCCGGAAATATCCGTTTTAGCTCCGTTTTCAATCATTTTGTACCTTTGGCCTCGGTTTTTCATGCTCTTTCCAATTTCGTGCTCGGTTTTGTCTGGTTTGGCTTTGTTTTTGTCCTTTAGTGAATATCCGATACCTGCACAGCACAAACACAAAAACAGGCATATTTATGGCATTTTATGTGCGTTTTTGGTCGTTTAAGTCTGATTTTAATGGTGAAAAGTACGTGTAATTAAACGCATACCAATAAGCTTATAAGTAAAAGTGAGCTTTAAAGCTAGCTTACTGATACAGCAGCTTTGATAAGCTCTTTTTGAGCTTATTATTTAGTTTCAGTTTAGGTTATCTTTATTAAAGTAGCTTATTTTTGTGTCCTCTATAAGTCCTAGTATTTAGTTTTTCATAAAAGTAAAAAATAAAAAAAAGTGCAAAAAGTGGGGGTTTGCCTGCCTCGAACCCACGACCTCACACTTATAGACCCAACGCCTTAACACCATGCTACAATAGCTCATCCGTTCCCTTTTCCTTTCATTAATCCTTTATACACCATTTAGCTTTATAAGCCAAATAAGCTGTTAAGCTTATTTCGTGGCTTATTTTATAAGCTACGACTTCGGGCTTATTTTTCCTAGGATTCATATAGCATAAGCTATTTTCTGAATTTTTTCTAGAATTTTTACTATTAGTTTAGTATTTTTAATCTTTTATTTTCTTTTAAAACTTTAAAAAATCATAAAAAATAGAAAATTAGGCAGAAAAATAAAAATCTTTTTTATAAAATTTTCTTTATTCATAAAGTTTGTAGGAAAATTTGTTTCACTTTCGTAGGGTCTATTTTGCAAAAATTCATTTTTTAAAGAACGGGTTTCGTTCCCGCTCTCGTTTCAATGTTAACGCTGTTTTAGTCCGTTTTTTCATTCTAGTTTTTTTTTAAACTTCGTTTTTAGTCAATTAGAATATATTAAAAAAGAAAATTATAAATTAGGTTTAATTTTGTAGAATTTAGGTTTTTGGCCTTAGTTTTAGTGTCCCGTTTCGCGTTTTTAATTAAATTTTGAAATTGTTGTTTTTTTTATTTAGTAGTGATAGATTATCAAAAATATCTTTGCTTCATTCAAATCAGAATCCAAGCTTAAACGAGGTTTCAATTTCACTAGTCGTTGGAGAAACGACCCGGGTGATCATTCTTCCCGGTTAAATATACGTATTATATATTATATTATATATATTTTTAAGAGTAAATTTTATCGAGGGTAACTTGGTAATTTTCTTAATTTTTTGGGTTCTTTGTTTAATTAGTATATTTTTATATTAGATTTTTATTGTATTTCTATATAGTGGTAAGTTATTCCCGTTCAGTCACGCGGAGTGAACGGGTTCGGTCCCGGCAGGCAACAACGCGCCAAAAACTGATTGTGATGTTTAGATCACAATAAAATACAATTAATAATATATATTCCAAAGAGCAATAAGAAAATACCAAGTTACACCTCGATAAAACTTCACTCTTTAAAATTATATAGAATATTAATATATTAATACGTTATATATAACGGGAAAGATGATCACCCGTGGTCGTTTCCCCAACGATAGTGAAATTGAAACCTGTTTTTTTGATGCTTGGATTCTGATATTGAATGAGCAAAGATATTTTTGATAATCTATACTATTAATAAAAAAAACAACATTTCAAATATTAATTAAAAAACGCGAAACGGGTCACTAAAATAAGGGCCAAAACCCTCAAATTCTACAAAATTAAACCGAAATTTAAAATTTTCCTTTTAAATATATTCTGATTGACTAAAACGAAGTTTAAAATAAACTAGAATATAAAGGAGTTAATAACGAGCGTTAAAATTTTGAAACGAGAGCGGGAAGAAACCACGTTCTTTAAAATTATTTGTTTGCAAAATAGACCCTTACGAAAGTGAAACAAAAAAAAATAAATTTTACCTACAAACTTATGAATAAAGAAAATTTTATAAAAAATATTTTTATTTTATTTGCTACTTTTCTATTTTTTATGATTTTTTTAAAATTTTTAAAGAAAATAAAGATTAAAAATACTAAACTAATAGTAAAAATTCTAGAAAAAATAAGAAATAGCTTATGCTATATGAATCCTAGGAAAAATAAGCCCGAAATCGTAGCTTATAAAATAAGCCACGAAATAAGCTTAACAGCTTATTTGGCTTATAAATATAAATGGTGTATAAAGGATTAATGAAAGGAAAAGGGAACGGATGAGCTATTGTAGCATGGTGTTAAGGTGTTGGGTCTATAAGTGTGAGGTCGTGGGTTCGAGGCAGGCAAACCCCTACTTTTTGCACTTTTTTTTATTTTTACTTTTATGAAAAACTAAATATTAGGACTTATAGAGGACACAAAAATAAGCTACTTTAATAAAGATAACCTAAACTAAAACTAAATAATAAGCTCAAAAAGAGCTTATCAAAGTTGTTGTATCAGTTAGCTAGCTTTAAAGCTCACTTTTACTTATAAGCTTATAAAAGACTCATTTTAAGCTCAATTTGAGAAAGAAAAGGTGATTTAGCAAGCTTATGATTTGCTTAATCTAAAAATGCAAAGTAAATTGACCTAGAGATAGATTAAGCTAACCAAAATTAAAGGTAAAAATGCTAAACTTAAGAAACTAAGCAAAAAGCATAAAATCCATATAAGCTCAAATTCTCAATAAGCTATTTCTGATTAAGAGCTTTTGCAATTCTCGCTGAATACTTATTGGATTATATACTGAGTCAATAAAATCAACTCCTTAAGACTAGAAATCAAAAATTTAAACACTAATCCTAATCCTGCTGTTTTTGGCTTTTGAGGCTAATTAATGACTTTTAAGCTAAATGTACCTATGTAAATAAGCTTGGAAATAAAAAGAAAGTCTTAAACTGACTTAAGCTATACTTAATCTAAATCATACTCTAACCTTAGAAACTAAACCTATTATTACTTAGCTAGAAATTAAGCCAAAAGTCACAGCAGTACTAACTGTTAGTTAGTACTGATGCACTTGACACAAACAAAAACCAAGTAGTGCAGGTTACCTAAAGGGTGAACCTGCACTAAGACACTCTTATTGAGTGTGTGTAAACACAAATCAAGAGATAACCAAGCCTGAGTGGCTTGGTTTAAGTTTTCATAAACAAAAACTAAGAGAGAAATCCCCTCGTGCTGGTATTTTGAAATTAAACTCAAACTTTTGAGATATTGAAAACTAACTTTTAAAACTTATTAATTTGTAAAAACTCAGCTGACTCAAGTGTTTTGCACAAATTTTATTGACTTTTAGTGGTCAAAATGGCTTATGCCAAACACCCCTTTCAAACTTTGATAGATTTGAAAAACCATGAAAACTTAAATCTACTTATTAAAGCTACAATATCAGATATTAACTAGATTATATCAAACTTAATTAACATGATCTAACCATTGATTAACTAGAAATCAAAGATCTATACTATTCTATCTAATATTTTTGGTTTTTTAAGGTTTTATGAAAAAATACTTATAAAACTATGATCTAAACTATTTTGATCAAAAACAGATAAGCTAAAATGATTAATAAGCTAGATGAAACATAAATAAGCAATAATAAGCAGACTGAATAAGCAAATAAGCATAGAAAGCAAATAGAAAACTATTTTAAGCTAGAATAAAATGGATTAAATGAGAAACTTACAAGACACCTCTAGCTTAACAAGAGGAATCAAATATGGCAGCTACAAGCTCCCTAGCTAATTAATAAGCTATGGTATAAGTCCTTGAGATCTCTTCCAAATTTTAGTTCCCCTTCAAAAAGATTCATAAGTCCTAATAAAGGTAAATAGTACTTAAATATGATTTTAAGAGTAAAAGTATGATTAAGGTAGATTAAGCTCTATTATGAGCTTATAGACTCATAAGAGCTGAATTTGAGCTTAAAAGGGGTTATTGAGCTTTAGCTTAATATCAAATAAGACAAATAAGAGCTTATGAATTAAAGAGATTTTGAGAGATTAAAAACAACTGAATTTCATTAATAAAAAGTTTGATTACAATACTTGAAAGGAAAGTTACAAGTTTTAAAACAAAATTAAGCTAGAAATTTAAAATTAAGCTAAAACTAAATTCTAAGGCTATGTATATGTGTGTGAAGAGTGAGGCTCTATTTATAGGCTGCAGAGAAGCTTCTAGGCCCTTAGGTCCTTCCCACGCTCCTTCAATCCTTGGCCTTTGATCTTTTGCTAATCATTGGAAAGCGTATCCATCGTTAATCTAATTATGTGTGATAGAGGATTGCCAGCATGTCATTCTTTGATGTGACATTGTGTTAGTTAGTTTAGTGCAAAACCCACGTCCTTTGTGTGCTTCTCCATTGATGACGTGTCCTTATGCTTGAGTGAGGTTAAGTAATCCCTTGATAAAGACTGATTTGACCCTTCATTTGTGTTAAGGAGCTCTTGAATTGACTAACGCAGCCCTCAATTTCCATTTGCCCCTTGTTTTACCCTGGCTAGTAAAACGAAAGTGATGATGAATAGTAAAAAGGGCTTCGCGCCTTTTTATAACTAAAAACGGGTAACTCATTTTTAAACTTTGGCCCTTTGACAAATTGAGTCCCTCTCTTTCTTTTCTCCCTTTCTAGTTATAAAAGGAGTTTTTAGAAATTACAAAACTAGTCCTTATGGTTTATAAAAAGAGTGAATGGGCTAGGGTTTTGGGCTTATGAATCCGGGTGAAGCCCATTTAGGCTTAGGGACCATTTATGGATTTTTCTGAAAGTTGAGGGGCTTAAATGGAATATTTTGGGTCTTGTTGACTTTTGTTGACCATGATTTGACCACTTTGACTGAGGGTTTGACTTTTCCTGGCTTTGCTTCTGGCTTTTGTTCACTCTTTCGTTCTCGTGTCCGTGCTTGCTTGTTTTTGATGGTTTTCTTGTGATTTTTGATATATCCGTACCTGCACACACAAAACACAAATACAAGTAATAACAAGGAAACACACAAGAATCTATACAATGTCAAATGATTTCAATACCACTAGGTATGAAAATTTTGACAAAGACTTGTGATAGCATTCTTATTCGATGTTGACTTTTAAAGGTTAACGAATAACAATTCTTTACGATTAGAGTGGCATAGCAGAAGTAGACCATAACCCACAGGTTCCGTAAATCGAAGTATTTTATTCACCCAGATTCTATCAGGATCTAGAGAAATTCTATTGACTGTCATCAAGAGGTGTAGTCTTGAAAATAAGTAGACGTGTGAAAGGAGGTAATTATAATTATGGTGTACAACATAATTATAAATGCATCACACACGTGGACTTGTGACCTTGATTAACCTAACATAAAAATCAAATTCATGCCCAGTACCTACATCTATTCACTATAACTTTCAATTAAATCTCGGGACGAGATTTCTGTAAGGGGTGGAGACTATAACAACCCAAGAATTTTCATCAAATGCAAAACCTATTTTACTATTATCACAATTGTACGGGGAAATTTTTTGCTTTATTACATTACTTATATATCTCAGTATGTCATAACTAAAGTAGACGAGCTCACGCAACCTATCTATGACAATCTTGTCCTCATATATGTCAAGAAAACATCATAACATGTCAAGTCAATATCATAATATCATTATTACAAAGTACATTATTCCTATAATGTACCATTCACAACATTATATCAAAACGGGCTTTAAACCGTTATCTTATACCTCTAAACCCTAATCTCATGGAAAGGTTAATATCTAAAGTGAATGTACAAGCTACTAAAGCATATATACAAGTAACATAACATCTCATTTGAAATATAAACTCCCTCCAAGTCAAGTATAAGTTTTCAAAACACAATGTACAAGTCATTAAGCATGATCTCTGAAATAGCCGTTTTACCTCCATTTTCATTCCAATTTCTTCACCATCACTTATGTACAAGCTACTACACTCAATATACAATGTTTAAACCCTAATTATTCTATTCATAAGCTTTCATACACATATTTACACTCAAAACACTAATTCAAAAGTTAAAAACCCTAACCCGAGTTAAATACTATACCATGACCCGTTTCTTTGTTTTTATCCATCAAAAACCTAAACCAATACCCAAATAAGTTTTAATAACTTAATTTACAACATTATCAATCATATTTAATCATCATTTCATCATCATTTCATCATTCTACTTCAATTATACAAGAAACGAATCCAAGAAACCCTAATTGTGCACTAAATGTAACTTTGACCCGTTTACTCATTTTACATTCTATTCCCGAACAATCACCAAGGCTGCCATTGTAAACTCATAATATGAGTTTACAAATCATTATCTATCATTATCTTGGCAATGTACAAATGATGAAGCTTAAGAAACCCTAATGTACCCATTGATCCCATAAGCCATCCCACAGCTTACACTTTCCAATTTCGACCCATTTTAGCTTAAACCACCAATCAAATTTCATTAGTAAACCTTTATACAATGTCCAAGATCAGTATTCTATCATTCTTGATCAATCATACACGAAGTATAAACCAAGAAAAGCCAAGAAACCCTAATCGAACCTAAAGTGAACCCGCAACCTTATTTACTCATTTTCAACCCGTTTTTACTTAAACCACTTGCAATCTTTCGTATTACTTCTTATTACAACATGAGATCATGTTCAAAACCATTACTCTGTTATGAAGCTCATGAATATAAAGCCAAGAACAGGTTCGAACCCTATAATGCCAAAATAGACCCGCGACCCCTTTCTTGCAATTCTTACCCATTTTAGACCCTTTCTTTGCAAAATAAATCATGCACATGCTATCCTAAGTTGCTTATGCAGCTTCTACAAGAAATATCTTGCCTTCTCTTGCACCAAATCAAGCCACATCCTTCCTTTTTACACCACAAAACAGCCGCGCACCTACAACCCTATCCAACACATTCAAGTATCTCCTAGACCTCCCACAATCTTGATTTCTAGGCCTCTACAGATCACTTACTAGCTACAAGCAAATGTCAGAACAGAATCCTAAGTCTTGCTTACTCCTTTGCTTCAAATGGACTTATACATTAGCACCCTTGTATCTTCTTTTTTTTTTTTAATCTCTAACTTGCACCACACCTCCTCCTCTATAACCCTTATAGGCCTAAATACTTTGCTACCTTATGATCCTAGGATCATTAAAAAAGTCTAAGAAGCCAAGCCCTGAAGAATTGAAGCCCCGGGAACAAGATACAAGGCGTACGAGTGGAAATACTATCCGAAATGACCCATTTCCACCATTTTTTCTCCTTAAAGCTCAAACCCAAGTTTTGAATGTTCTACTTCTGCTAATACACCCTTATAATGTTCATATGATCCTAAATATACTCTTGTTAAAGTTTCATAACTCAATTCATGCTCTTTTTCCGTTTTGATCCAAAACCGTACACCCGAAACCCTAATTTCGCGTTTTTCTTAAAACTAAATGTTATAATGGTTAAATGTTGTTATAATCTATCCTATCATACTTAATTAATGTTAAAATAACCACTTTATTGATTATTGAAGGAATTTGATCTTAGAAACCACACGTTTACGTTTTGAAACCCTAATTCGACCCGTTTTGCTTCCTAGCTTAACGAATTCGGTTATTTAAACTTGTGTTGTGTTTAACTTCTTATTTTAGTTTATTATAATTATAAATGTCTAATGAAATGATAAACTAAAGCTTGATGGCATTTGGACATGTTATGTAATTATAATCCATGCAAGGGGTATATATCGTAACTTTTGGAAACTTATAACTAAAAGGACTATAAACGTCATTTTATCAAAGTTATAACTATAGGGGTCTATTATGTCACTTTCCAAAGTCCAAGGTTTACTTGGTATATCTTTCAAAGTTAAAGGACCAAAGTCGTAAAAATGCAAACTCCAAGGACCTATTTGCAATTTTCCAAACCCCAGGGTCTAAAATGTAACATTTTGAAAAAGTATAAAATCATATTCAAAACATTACAAAACATAACTTTAATTAACGCTTGACGTGCTTAACATTTCTAGATATTAATCAAAACGCTTAAATACCGATTATATTGCTACTCACTATACTAGGGTTGCTTCAATTAAGAAGTTACTTATTGGTATTTCGTTCTGACTGACTTTAATTAACGCTTGACGTGCTTAACATTTCCAGATATGGATTAAAACGCTTAAAACCGATTATATCATATCACAATACTAGGGAGCTTCATATTAAGAGGTTTCATCTTGGTATTACGTTCTGACTGAGTTGTTGGGTTTACGATTTAAAGTGCCCTAGCTCCTCAAACGTTTACTGAATGACTTCTGAATTATGATGGCCCGAACGGTGATACAATAATTCCAAACTCTTCAATCAAACTCATAACTCTTAAAACTAAAGTTCTAGAGTACAATCTTCCTAAGACTCAACATATTTACTCAGGTTGCGTGACGTGGCTGTTTACTATCATTTTATTATATCAACATTCCCCGGTTAAGATTGTGATAAGGTCGTCAGCTTTCATTTCAGAATAATTACTACATCTACCTATCAGGTGAAGTTCATAACCTCGCCTTTACTTATTTACATGTTTTATAAACCCGCGAGGGGGATACATGCTTGTTACAAACTCTTTTACATACTCGTTTATCTTATAACAATGTGATTACTTTCCAAAGACTTATACATGCTTAAACCATGAATACAAGTGTCTTTACAAGTTATATGCTAATCTGATATACCATTATCACTAATGTCTAAGTTACTTTATGCCAAAAGTCCCTCATTATCATGGACCATTAATCACTTTTGGGTGAACGCAAATATTATGGATAGATCTATCGGGATTGACGAATCCTGTTTGTGTTAGCCGGATAGGTAACCAAACACACTATATTTGAATTTCATAGGTATATGGAAATTACCTACACCGAGGGCCATTATCTTGATATATATCACATCATTTTGGGTATATATATATACACTAGTCAGTTTGTGTGCCATGAGCTTAGACCAGACAAGACCAGACTATACTATACCAGACAAGACCAAACAGACCAAACAAGACAATAACGCAGTAATACACGGTTACTATGATAATTGCATTCGTTGCAATTATTACAAATAACGGGTATATAATAACGTGACCCAAGATCATAACAATAACATTTTCATAATAATTGTGTTTGTACAATTATTACACTATGACTTGTATTCAAACTGTTTATCAAACCTATGAATTTCACTCAACCTTTGTGTTGACTTTTTAGCATGTTTATCTCAGGTTATTGAGCAATATACGGCACGGAGTGGCATGGACATGAAGATGGCTAAAACTTGTTATCATTCACACTGTATGTAACTAGATTTTGGGACCTGCATTTTGTAAAAACTCTGATTATAATGAATGATAACGTATCTTTTGAACAAACGTCTCTTTTGGGTCATTTTCTATGATTATGATTGTTGTTTCCATGAAGTAATACCCCAGATTAGCTTCCGCTGCTATATTGTAAAAATAGGGGTGTTACATTACAAGCTAAAGGTTAAGATCTATTCAGAAAACAATCCAACAAAACCTAAGCAACAAGAGAAAACTGCTAGAAAAACTGCTAAACAAGCTGAGAAACATAGGCAAAACACTCACAGTCTAAGAGGAAATCAAAGAAATTGGAACAATATGATGTCTCAAAAACTAGGAAGCAATTTTGAGATGTTTAATAAGGCATGTTATGTGTGTGGAAGCTTTGATCATTTGCAAGTTGTGTAACACCCTCAAATTGGGTCGCAGCGGAATAAGGGTCTCGGGCGTGTTACTTAATAGATCAATAACACAAGATATATATAGAACGACCAAAAAGTCATTTAAAACCGATACATTAGATTTAACAAAGTATTTGTTACATAAGCCCGAAGCTTCACTTGTTTAAAATACAAAGATTTCTAGCCCATAACAGATATACAAAATGTGATGCGACAAAATCTTTAATGCATGATATCCAAATCAAAACCACCAATGTATCCCTTGCACCTCGTGCTTATTGACCTCCTGAAAAACATTTCTTTAAAACGTCAACAATAATGTTGGTGAATTCATAGGTTTGATAAATTGTATATTGTAGGACCATAAGATTTCCCAAGTGTATGATAATGCAACAGATGCAGACATCATATAAATGTAATTACGTTGCCCTAAGCTCATGACACTGAAGCTCGACATAAATGAATACCATATAAATGGCCTACATTGCCCGTGATGATGTTCTAACCCGCAACATCCTATGTTCGACATGGTATACGTTCATTTGCCTAGTGATAGCTAATCACCCGAACGGGGATGTCAATCCTAATAGATCTATTTATAACATTCGCGCTCACACTCAGCAATTGACAATTCATGATAATGGGCTCAACTGGGGTTATCGCTACTTAGGCAACACGTAATCATAATATAAAACTTAACCACTTGTGTCCAATTATAAAACATTGCATGTTTCTTACCCCAAAAAACTTGTAAAACAAATCATGTAAAACGTGGGGCTATGAACTCACCTTGAGTGAGCGAATATCAAGTATATCACAAATAATGCGTCACGCAAATCGTCAGATGCAACCTATTTAATTTAAGGTCGTATAAGTACTAATCACATTGGGTAACTACTACCATATATCATTCTATATAGCTAATCACCATCTAATTGTTTTGGTAAAATTGTGTTTAATAAGTTAAAACGTTTATAATTTCCGTTGTAGTAAAACTGGCGTAACTTTCGCGTTTCAAGTCCGTTTCTTGCGTTTCTTATGTCCACATTTTCGTATTAAGCCGAGTTATCAATATTTGAAATTTTCATATTTTTAGTCCCCTGACGAACAGTACTTTTTACTGTTCACACCAGTTATAAAGTTATTTTTATAGTTTTAGTTATCGTAAAACCCGTAAACGTCGTATTTTATTCGTTATAGCTCCGTTTTTAGCGATTCTTTCGAGCACGTTCTCGTAATTGAAAGTTATATTTATTTATGAGGTTTACAAAAATAAATGTTTCTGTCATGAACAGTAACTTTTATAAAAATGGTTTTATAAAAGTATTTTTATACATTTTAAGTATATAAACTCGCGTAATTCATAACTTCTTCGTTTTTAATCAAAAAATTATAATTCTTATCATTTTAGAATCCTAGAAATGTGTATAATCTGTTAAAAACATCAAACTTTTTGTTTTGTAAAATTTTATAAAAGTTATTTTATAAACCCGTTTAATTAACGTATAACTCGTAATTAGCGTATCTTTTTCGTATTAATCCGTTTTTCGAGTTTCTTAGCTTTTTGGAATCGTCATGAGGCGTATTATCTTATAAAAACATAATACGACTAGGTTATGTGTCGAATCCAAACAGAAAGTTTGGAGGTTTTTCATAAAAACATGTTGTAAACTTGATTTTTGTACTTTCCTATTTAGTAATTTATCACAAGTCTTCCAATACTCTTTATATACTATGTCATACATATAATAATGTCCTTAGTTCACCCTTTGTCCATATGTCCATGATAACAAGATTTACAAGTTATTAATATCACATGAAAACATAACTTTTTATATGTTCTGGCAATTCTTTTTGAACATATTTTTGATCAGTTTATTCTCATGTGCTCGTTCTTGCTTTTTCTAGCACATGTCATACGCTTTATTCGAATTATTCTTTTTATTTACCATTTTTGTGTGTTCTGGCATTTCTTTTTCGAACACACTTTTGATTTACTTTTTCGCGTATGGATTTATGTAGGTCCTTGGTATAGGATCTGACTAGCCTTTGTAAGACGATAGATAACTTGGATAAATCCAAATCAACTATATGAGAGACACTGACTATGAATATCAAGTGTTAATGCGGAATCTTAACACAAGAATGAAGAAGAAACAATAATTCTAAATTGCTATTAAGCTCTATGCTTCTATTGATATTTCTCAAAACGTACTTCTTAACATTGTGCCTTAGGGTTCCTCTTATACACAAAGGAAACCCTAATGGGCTTTACAAACGTCAAAGGATAATACATATCCTTTCCTAAGATATCTCCTAAGATATCTCTAAGATAACTATTACTATTCTGTTACATAAACAGACTTAACTATAAACAGAAATAAACATTTGACCAATACTAACTTCTTGTACTGCATAACTTACAGTACTGACTTAGTACTGCCAGACTTTTAATCTAGTACTGCCCAGTATTAACTTCAACCCTAACCAGAACTACTATTACTACCAGGACTTAATGTTATACTATCCAGTATTAAGTCTGTTACAATCTATTTTTCCCAACAATCTTCCCTCTAACTTGATCTTTCACTTTTTTATATATTCAAGTTCCTTCAAAACATTCTTGATCTTTACTTTAAACACTTTAAGCTTTCTGAGGATGTTGTAAATAGAATTCTTTAAGTTATTCTTGATCTGCAACACTTCATGTCTTCTTTTTTATTTGCAGCAACTATTCTTCAAAGCTCTTCAGCAATCCATCATATCAGCAACATTGACAATTTTGTACATCAAATCATAAAGTTTCAGTCTATTCTCATCACTTCCAGGTGTGTTAACTCCTATGAGAGGTGAATCATTGAAAATTTTAAATGGATTTGATGTCTCTTTACCAGTTAGCCATTTACTCTAGAGTAGTCAGTCCTTTGGCCACCAGAAAGGTGCATGTCCATGGTTGACTGAAAACCATTTCAACTCTCAGTACATGAAACATTGGTGAGTTGAATACCATATGGTTTTTGGCAAACCATTACAGCCATAAACGGATTTGATATGCTTTACTGTAATAAAATAATGCGTTTGCTTCAGGGCTAGTCAATCCTTTAGCACCTAGAAAAGGTAAATTCTCATTAGTGGTTTGATATCCATGTCAACTCTTTGTACATGAAACTTGGTAAGTTGATGTACCATCTACTTTTTGGTAAAGTGTCAACCATCTAATATGGATTTGCAATTTGTCTTTACCTTTGCCATATTCTTATGGGACTAGTTATGGTTTTCACAACTTTTACACAAGCCATAATACTGTGGGCTAGCCAACTCTTCACTTAAACCATATATGGTGATTTGAAAAACTACCATACAACTTATTTGCATGTTGTCAACCATAGAAACGGATTTGTGAGGAGGTAGTCTCTTACAAGTAGCCGTTTGCTCATTGAATAGCCAGGTCTCTATGTTGATTAGACATGGTGAACTGATAACCATTTGTTGTGTTAGTGCATAGCACCTTCACCAAGTGTTATCCTTCTCATCTCTGTCCTAGACTTCTAACTTTTCAGACTTTACTACTTTCTAATGCCAGCTTGCTTTTCCATCATTTTTAACATCTTGTAGCCACAATTCATAATCTGGCTTTCCTCCTTGTGTTTCCTTATCTAGCATGGCTCTGTTCATCTCATGCAGTTATTGGATATTACTTTCAATTAATACATATATAGATATATCATTGACTTTAAGTTCACTTTTTTTTTTTTTTTTTTCTAAATCCATGTCACTCTACAGGATCATTATCATCTCCAACTTTTGATCCTTTGCTGTCTTAATTAATCCATATAGGATCTGTACTAAGAGGTTCTTCAAACATATTCTTCAAATATTTCTAAAATAAACGTATCTAGACTCATCCTCTGGTCATCCATCCCATATATAATTTATTCACAATCCTATTAACACAGTAAGATCATCTCTAGATATTTCCTTCAGCATAGTACCATAATTAAATGTACACTTACATCAGTTCCATCTTCCACCTAAACTATTTGGTACACTCCCTTTTCTCTTTGCTTGATGATCTTATAAGTAGCTATACTAGGTATTTTCATAGCTACAGGAACAGGATTAATTAGAGTTTTAGTACCTGTGACAGACTCTTCTTGTTCACCAACTTCATCTAAATCTTCAGAATCATCCTTATCAAGGTCTGTATGCAATCCAGACTTCTTGGTTGGCTCATCATCCTTTGCTTCATCATCTTTCAGTCTTTTTGGAGTCTTTGTCTGAAGCTCTTCACCAAATCTTTTCAAACTAGCTTTAGTGGCTTCAAAATTTATTGGTGCAAAGGATTCAACCTGTTTCACAAGCTTATCAAATTCTTCCTTGACTTCTTCAAAACTTAAATTCTTCAGCTGAGATAACTTCCATGTCCTATGATTCTTCAAATAATTCATCATATAAGTCTTCAGCTGTGATTGGGTCATGGGCTTATTTCTTTTAGCTCTAGCTCTTTCTTCTGCAAAATATTTCTTCCTTTGATTGACAAGATCAACCATTTTCTTTGCACAAATATCTTTCTAATTGTAATTCATTCCTTATCTTGATTTTTGACAACTCTGCATTAGCTTCAATCTTTGCTCTAATTAAATCCCAATCTTCATTTGTGTAATGCTGAGCTTCAAACTGAACTTGAGCTTTTTCTTTTCTTTGTGGATCTTTAACTCTTCTTCTTCTGCGATTTCTTTGAGCTAAGAATGTGGAATCCAAGTGTATTTGTTTAGCCTCCTCTTCTTTCTGTAAGGAATCCAATCTGATTGCTTCAGCAAGGCTAGCTTCCTCTTGTAGAATTTGTTCTTTTGACTTCTTAGGAGTTTCTTCACTGATCATAGGAGCTTTTCCTTCTCTTTGGCCTTTATCATGAGAAGAAGTAGATTTTA
Organism: Tanacetum coccineum; assembly: GCA_026074375.1. Classification (NCBI taxonomy): domain Eukaryota; kingdom Viridiplantae; phylum Streptophyta; class Magnoliopsida; order Asterales; family Asteraceae; genus Tanacetum; species Tanacetum coccineum. The sequence continues at coordinate 35,361 of BQNB010028953.1, forward strand.
GCACTAACAGTACTAACTTGTTCACTGCCAGTACTAAGTTGTTCACTAACAGTACTAAGTTTAATACTGCCAGTATTAACTCCTTCAGCAGTATTAACTTGTTCAGCACCAGTATCAACTTCTTCTTGAAAATCCAAGCTTGAGACTACCTTCTTTCCCTTAGCCTCTTTTCTTCTCTTGTATCTCCTTCCCTTGTCAATAGACCTTGGCTTTAAAGAGGCAACCTTGGAGAGAGTTTTGGCTGCTTCAAGAGTATTTGGGACTTTATGTCTTCCTCTTGCTTCCTCCCCTAAAAGCATTTACTTTTTTTGATAGAAGGAGTAAACCAATACTTGTACTAAAGTAATCTAGAGGATCATCTTGAACTTTCCTTCCCTTGAGCCTCGGTTCTTCTTCTTCTGAATTCTGACAAAACCACATGGTATCTTTTTCAAAGCCCTTCCAACTTCTTCACTTTATGAATTACCTTCAACAATAGCATTCCCCCATTGTCGCTTGGTTGGTTTGAGATTACATTTTCTCTAGGCTGTCAATTCTTGATATCAACTGAGGAACTACTTGAAGTAAGTCATCCATAGCCATTTGTCCTTGGGCCTGTTCTTGTGGGGGTGAGAAGTAGTTAGGTGGACCAGGAGATGGATCTTCAAGTGTGTGCTTAATGGTTCGTTCAGTTTTCAGGAATACGGTGTGGGTGAAGGTATGGATGTTTGCAGGTGATAGGTGTAGGTGTAGGTATGGATGCAAGGATAGGTGTAGGTGTAGGTGTAGGTGTAGATGCAGGTGGTGGAGATTGTACTGGTGGTGATGATGTAGATGGTACGGGAAGTGTGGATGATGATGGTTGAGATTGAGCCACAGCATGATGTTCTTGACCTGCATTTGGATTAGTAGTAGTAACAAGCAACATAGCAGGCAACAAGGGTCTTGGTGCTCCTCTAAAACCCCTTTTCATATTCCCAAAAATCATTTTGGTCAGGGTCACAGCCAGATAAGGGTGTTTGTTTTCCGTTTGAATATCCAAAATCAGTTGCAGAAAACAAGGATACATCAAAAACTTCGTCTTGCTTTTCAAATTTGCCACCATACCATCAAAAATAAGTTTTGAAAAATTATTAACTCTGCCAGTGGATAGACAGATCAAAGCAGTTGCAATATTGCTACCAAATTGATCCCATCCACCACTTTTAGAGCTTATACAGTGCAAAATATGGTGGACTAAATATCTCCATTAGGGTGTGAAAAAGCTTTTCCAAAAGGTGAAAGTTCCATCAGTAGGATATCCCATTTTCCCCTTCCCTTCAAAAATCTCATCATTAGGCAACATTCCAATCCCAGAAGCATTTGCTAATTGAAGCTTATCTCTAATGGATGCCTCAGTGATTTTATACCCTGTGGTATCAATGGTTGCATGTATTTCTAGAGTCCCATCAGCAATAGTGTTGGTAGTAGCAGTCTGCCAAAACTGTTTTACTAGGGAATCATAGATAGTTAGATTAGAAGTTAAGGTATACCTGAGGTTGGAACCTCAGAGAAAATCCACTATCTCTGCAAACACTGCACTTTCGTTAAGCTTGCGCAAAAGCCCCACTTGATTGTGTTTGTCACAATATTTTAATTGGGCCATGAGACAAACGTATCAATAAAAAAGGATGGATGTGTACTTGGGTTTTGATGCGAGTGAGGTTGTAGATGCTGGTAACAAGACACTTGACTATATTCGTTATAAAATTAAAGAAGATTTTTACGTTGCGAAAAGGAGATAGCAATAAAAAGATAAGTATGAAAGAGAAATCAAACTTTATCTATATATAGCTTCTCTGTTAACGACAATAGCGCCGTAAAAATCTGTAACGGTAACATTTAAACAGTGTTAAAGTAGAAGAAAGTCAATTTTCCCGCAACCAGCACTAACAATAACCTACCAGTATTAAAAATTACACTACCAGACTTAATATTGGTCAACCAAAATTAATTAAGAATCAACCCGAATTAACTCTTTTTCAACCAGAATTAAATATTGACTGAAGATTTACAAAAGCTAAAACCTTATCACGCCTGCCTTTCATCTGCACATCCATGCTATGCCTGCAAAAATTAGTCTGAACCAAAGAAAAACATGCTGCAAGAGATTGTATAGACAGAATTAATGAAAACTAACTACCCGAATTAATACTGCTTAACTACCAGTATTAATATGACATAACTACTCTAATGGCCTATACCTCTCAAGGTTTATCAAGTTCATCAAGTTCAAATTCTGAGGTACATACTTGATCTAAAGATTATTTAAAATCATATGAAGCTCTTCAAAAATAATTTGATCAAAGGTAAGATCTTAATAATCCTAATCTGGGGAAATAATAGGTTTTCAATGGGATTGAATCTTAGGAAGCTATGATTGTTGTTCATGACTAAAATGAAGCTATTTATGAGAAAAAAATTGATTTTTTAAAGTATGATGTTCGAGTGAAAGATATTTTCCATCAAAAACCTTAAATTAGATAGAAGATCAGCTTTAAAAGGAAGCACGATTGAAACTGAAACTAGAAAATTGGAAGGAATCATCAAACAATCTAACTAAACTAATTAATAGTCAAATAAGTGCTGAAGACAAAACTGGTCTTGGTTATGATAGTCAAATAAATGAGAGTGAATTGAATAATGTTCATATGATAGAGTGAAGTGGTTCATAGTGTGTTTAACAGTAGAGAAAGTGATGAGGATGATAATTAGTAAATGATAGATTCAAAACAGGTGAAGGGTTTCATGCAGTTCCTCCTCCTTACACTGGGAACTACATGCTCCCAAGACCTGACTTATCTTTTGCTGGGTTAGATGAATCTATTTTTATGACTGCAGTAAGAAAGACCACCACTAGTGTGCCCGAAACTAAAACTAGTGTATCTAAGACTAGTAAGGATATTGTAGAAAAGCCTAAAACTGTTAGGCCTAGTGCTCCTATCATTGAAGAATGAGATACTAATAGTGATAGTGATAGTGTGTTTAGACCTAAATCTGATCAAACCAAACCAACTAAAATCAATTTTGTCAAATCTGGTGAGAATGTGAAATCTGTTAATAAGGAAAACACACATAAGCAAGGAGAGTATCCTAGGAAAAAATCAAAGTCTTAGGGATAATAGAAGAAATTGGAATGGCATGATGACTCAAAAACTAGGGAATGGTTTTGAGTTTATGAAGAAAGCCTGTTCTGTATGTGGGAGTTTCAACCATTTAATCAAAGACTATGATCTTCATGATAATAAATTAGTAGAAAAATCAGTGTTGAATAATAAGGGAAGAGTTGTTAGTCAAAGGGAAATTAGACCAGTATGGAACAATGCTCAGAGGGTGAACCACCAAAATAAATTGACTCACCCACATCCTAAAAGGAATTTTGTTCCAACATCAGTTGCAACAAAGTCAGGACAAGTGCCAGTTAATGCTGCTAAGCAAAGCTCTCCTAGAGCAGCAGCATCAATTAGTACTGCCAAGCCTGTTAATACCGCTGCCCCTAAAACAAAAGTGAATGATGCATTACCCATAACTTATTCTTATTTTAAAGCATATTCACCAGTAAGAATGACTTTTAACCAAAAATCAGCAGCTAAAACTAATAATTTAATGAAAAAGTTAATACTGCTAGGGTTAACAATGTAACTACTGCTGGGCCAAAAACAGTAGTTAGTGATGCTGAGGGAAATAGGGAAAATGCTGTTAAGTCCTCAGCATGCTGGATTTGGAGACCAATAGGAAATGTTATTGACCATATCTCCAAAGACAGTGGATCATACATGCTTAAAAGATTTAACTATGTTGATCTACAAGGCAGACTCAAGTCAGTAATGGCTTGGGTCCCTAAGAGAAACTAATTCTCTTATTTTGAGTGCATGGTAATCCACAATATACTTTACAGGATCAAGGTATTTTTTACAGTGGATGCTCTAGGCATATGACATGAAATAAATCCTTCTTTACAGATTATCAAGAGATTGATGGTGGATTTGTTGCATTTGGAGGAAGTCCTAAAGGAGGTAAAATTACTGGATAAGTTAAATTAGGACTTGGGAAATTAGACTTTTAAAGATGTATCTTTTGTAAAGGTAATTAAGTTTATCCTTTTCTCTATCTCACAAATGCTGTGACAAAGAAAATCAGTGTTCTTTTCACTGGACTGAATGTCTTGTTCTTATCTCTTGGGACTTTAAGCTACTTGATGAAAGTCAAGTCTTGCTTAAAGTTCCCAGACATGACAACATGTAAAGTTTTGATCTAAAAAATGTTGTTCCTTTAGAAGGTTTGACTTGTTTATTTGCAAAGGCTATAATAGACGAGTCTAATTTATGGCATAAGAGGCTTGGTTATATAAACTTTAAAACTATGAACAAACTTGTGAGGGGAAACCTTGTAAGAGGTTTGCCTTTAAAGCTTTTTGAAAATGACCATACTTGTGTTGCTTGTCAGAAGGTAAAGCAACACAAAGCCTCTTATAAGACCAAGCTTGTGAGCTCTATTAGCCAACCCTTACAAATGTTGCACATAGACTTATTTGGGCCAACATCTGTAAGGAGTATCAATAACAAGATATATTGCCTTGTTGTCACTGATGACTATAGTAGGTTTAGTTGGTTTTTCTTTTTGGCTACTAAGGATGAGACTAGTGGAATCTTTAAAACTTTTATAACTGGCATTGAAAACCAAATAAATCATAAGGTTAAAATCATTAAATGTGACAATGGAACTGAGTTTAAAAATAATGACATGAATTAGTTTTGTGGGATGAAAGGGATTAAGAGGGAATTTAGTGTTGTCAGAACTCCACAACAAAATAGAGTTGCTAAAGTAAAGAAGTAATGGACACCAATTGAGGCAGCTGGATCTTATGTAAACAGATTGATTTTACCTACTACACTTTTGGGCTGAAGCAGTTAATACTGCTTGTTATGTTCAGAATAGGGTTTTAGTGACTAAGCTTCACAACAAGACACCTTATGAGCTATTACATGGTATACCACCTAGTATAAGATTTATGAGAACTTTTGGGTGTCCTACGACTATTCTTAATACCTTAGATCCTCTAGGAAAATTTGATGGGAAGGCTGATGAATGATTCTTGGTTGGATACTCTATAAATAGCAAGGGTTTTAGGGTATTTAACACTAGAACTAGGAAAGTAGAGGAGAACCTCCACATAACCTTTCTTGAAAACAAACCCAATGTTGCAGGGAGTGGACCAGATTGGCTCTTTGATATTGATTTACTAACAAACTCTATGAATTATAAGCCAGTTACTGTAGGGAATCAAACTAATAGGAATCTAGGTATCAAAGATAATGTTGATGCAGTAAATGCTCAACAATATATTCTGCTACCATTACTTCCTGATCGTCTACAGAGCTTAGAGAACACAGCTGTTGATAATGCTGGTAAAAAGATTACTAAAGAACCAGCAAATGAGGGTAAAAGAAATGGTCAAGATAAGGAAGGAGGAGTTCAAATAAAGAAGGTGTCCAGCATGTGTAGGATTTGAGAGCTGAATTGGATAAATTGCTTGTTCAACAGAAGGAAGGTTATGCTAACAGCACTAACAGAGATAGTATTGTTAGTCCATCTGTTAGTGCTGCTGGGCAAAGTTTTGTTAATAATGATGATCTTCTAACTGATCCTCTTATGCCTGATTTGGAGGATACTACTGATCTTCCAACTGGTATCTTTAGTGGTGCATATGATGATGAAGATGTGGGTGCAGAGGCTGACCTTAACAACTTGGATTCAACCATGAATGTCAGTCCTATTCCCATAACCAGAACTCACAAGGATCATCCTAAAAACCAAATCATTAGAGACATAAATTCAGCTACTCAAACAAGGAGGATGACCAAGATTTCTAAAGAACATGCTTTGGTCAATTACATTAACAAGCAGAGAAGAACAAATCACAAAGATTATCAAAACTACTTATTTGCCTGTTTTCTCTCACAAATAGAACCCAAGAAGGTGATACAAGCTTTGACAGATCCAAGTTGGGTAGAGGCAATGCAAGAGGAGTTGCTATAGTTTAGATTGCAGAAGGTTTGGACATTGGTAGATCTACCTAATGGTAAGAGGGCCATTGGTACCAAATGGGTCTTTAGAAACAAAAAGGATGAAAGAGGAATTGTAGTTAGAAACAAGGCAAGACTGGTTGCAAGATGGCTAAAACTTGTTATCATTCACATTGTATGTAACTAGATTTTGGGACCTGCCTTTGTAAAACTCTGATTTGAAATGAATGATAACGTATCTTTTGAACAAACGTCTCTTTTGGGTCGTTTTCTATGATTATGATTGTTGTTTCCATGAAGTAATACCCTAGATTAGCTTCCGCTGCTATATTGTAAAAATAGGGGTGTTACAATTAATCAGACTTAGCAACATAAACTTTTCCATGATTTCTCATTGGCAGTATTAACTCATTGATGAGCAGTATTAACCAAGGACAACAGTACTAACAATAAACTGGCAGTAGTAAGTTACCTTTGGCAGCATAAACATATACTGAGCAGTACTAACAATCTCAAGGTAGCAGTACTAATATGATACAAACAGCACTAATAGCTCCTTCCTCTCATACTTTTTATGACAATTTATAGCGTTAGTAAAGCACCAATATTTACTATCACCAGCAGTATTGTGTCTTGTGTCAGTAGTAACCACCAACGAGTAGTACAAAACATATAAGGATACCTTTTTTTAAGTATCCAGACGACACCTTTTTAGCGACACTTTTTCAGTTGCTAAACTGTCACTAATCCTTGTCTTTGCATCTATCATCTTGATGTCGTGTGTTATGCATCCTTACTAGGGTTCATCATCAATCAAACGATCGACTCACCAAAGCTAGTAGAAACATTAATGATCACCATTCCTGTTTTTATTAAATTAGGATTTGTGAATACCCTAATTGCAACGAATTGAACTAAACAACAAAAACAGAGAACATGACCACTCTTCCTTTATAGATTCGACATCAATAGACCTTGTAGATCCTAGATCGAGAGCCACGAGGCTCTGATACCAATTGTGAAGATCGTTTAAGCCCAACTAGGATATGTTTTACAGATAATATAAGTACGCATCAGAATATAAAGAATAGTATATTATCAAACAAGGTTTTTCATTCATACATTTCCATCAAGCCCCAATCAAAGAATAATCAAATCCGTTGATGGCTAATAGTTTGCCAAAAACTATACTTTTAACTAAGATGGTGGGATGACTTAAGGTTAAATTTGGGAAGAAATGGGTCAAATATAGTATTTTGGTTTGGTTAACAGTTTTTGACTTCTATTCATGGGTTATGCATAAATATGGATCCTCATGAATTCTCACATGTCTATCTAGTTGTTTCTAGTGTGTTTGTGATGAATAGAGGCATGTTGTTGCATGATTATTGGAGAAAAAGTTAATACTGCTAGGCAAATTCTTAATACTGATAGGCAAAAATATTAGTACTGCTAGACAAAAGTTAATACTGTTAGGCTAGTATTGGTACTGCTGGATTACCGTTTACACTGTTTGGTCAATAACAGATTTTCAACTCTTTAAATATTACCGTTGAGGTTTTTACGCAACTGACTGAGTATATAAGGTTCTTAATTTTGATAATTGTAATCTTTACCTTATTTACACGATTTCTTTTAAAGCTAAAGATACAATTTATTCGCTTATCCGCTTTCAAAACCTTATATACTCTCTATAAAATCTCAATTGCTTTTACCAAACACTAATTCATTCTAAATCGATCTTAACCCAGCACTCACATCAGTATTTTGCTCATAACTTATATACACATGGCTAATATGGACTTCTGCGACAAGCATAACATGGTGGCTTTTCTTCAAAAGCCAACTGGAAGTGAGGAATTCCATCAGATAGTAGACTTTCTTGCTGGTAGCCATATCAGGTATGCTTTAACTGCAAATCCTACTATCTATGTTTCTCTAATTGAACAGTTTTGGCAGACTGTTACTGTCGATACAGTCAATGATGGATAACAACAGCTAACTGTTACAGTTGATGGGCAAACAATTGCTATTACTGAAGCATCTGTTAGGAGACATCTCCAATTAGCAGATGCAGATGGTATTAGTTCTTTGCCTAATACTGAAATCTTTGATCAGCTCACTCTAATGAGGTATGTTTCAAATGATGACAAACTTACTTTTCAAAAAGGTAAATTTTCACCCCAATGGAGATTCTTGATCCATACCATATTACATTGTTTAAGTCCTAAGAAAACTTCATGGGAACAATTTTCTAGTAATATTGCAACTGCAATCATTTGTTTAGCTACAACCAGGACTTTTAAGTTTTCAAAACTAATTTTTGATGGTAAGGTGAAAAATGTGGATAGTAAAAAAAAATTTGATGTATCCACGATTTATACAAATCATTTTGAATAAAAAGAAAAGACTTTTTAATCAACATAACAGAACATATGTTGCTCCTTCTTTAACACAAAAAAACTTTTTGGCAACATGAAACAAGGTTTTTCAGGGGTACATATACCTCTATTTAATACTATGTTGATTCATAACAAACCTGGTCAGGGTGAAGGACTAACACTTACTGTTGAGCCCCATCACACACCCATTGCTTCTCCACCTACCTCACAACCCACAACATCTCAACCAATGTCATTACAAGAATAACCTTCTCAAGTACATATAACTGAACCTATCACTGATTCCTTCACCACATCACATCCAACTCAGACACCATCTCCCATGCCCTATGATTCACCTCTCTCAGGAGGTCACACACCTGGAAGTGATGAGGGCAGCAAGAAACTTAATGAATTGAAGGAATTATGTACCAAATTATCTGGCAAAGTCACCAACTTGGAGGATGATCTCAAACAGACTAAGAAGATTTATGGTAAGGCTCTTACAAAGTTGGTGAAGAAGGTCAAACATTTGGAAGCCAAGCTAAAATCTACCATAAAAAGGAGAAAGGCAAGGATGGTAATTTTTGATGATGAGGAGGATCTAGTTTTAGAGGATACTTTCAAACAGGGGAGGATGACAAAGACAGAATATGAAGAATTTGAGATTGATTTGAATCAGACTGATGATGATCTTCAAAGGAGAAGTATGATAGAGGAAATTGACTTAGGTAAAGGATTCACATTGCAGCAGTTTACTCCTACAAAAGTTACACAAGGTGAAGAACAATGCCAAGAGAGTTCTGAAGCTCAATTAAGTGTTCTTAGTGCAGCTAAGATCCTTGCAGATGCATCCAGATCAAAAGTTAAGACTTACACTAAAAGAAGAAGTACTGACAGTTCAAGAGATAGTACTGCTGGAGGTCTTTTTAGTACTGCTGAGGAAGTTCAAGGTAAAGAACATATTAGTACTGATGAAAAGGTAGCTTAGAAGCTAAATGATGAAGAAATGGGAAGAGAAGAACAGGAAAGGATTGATTTTGAAAAAGCCCTAGAGTTACAAAAAAACAGTTAGATGAAAGGGAAGAAACTGATAATATTGACTAGAATACTGTTGCTGAACAAGTTCAAGAAAAACAGTCAGATACTATAAAAAGATATCAAACTCTCAAGAAGAAACCAGTATCAGTAGCTCAAGCAAGGAAGAATATGATGATTTATTTGAAGAATATGGCTGGATACAAGATGGGTTACTTCAAAGGAATGAGTTATGATGAGATCAGACCCATATTTGATGAAGAGTCTAATAAGATACAAACTTTGTTTAAGAAGGATACAAAAGTTGAAAAGACAAATACAAAGAGAATTGCAGAAGAGACACTACTTCAAGAGAGTTTCAAGAAGTTAAGGACAGCTGAAGCTTCAAGGTCAGAACCTATTCAAGAACAACCTACTGAAGAACCAAAAGAATTATCTGAATAAGAACTTAAGAAGATGATGGAGATAGTTCCAGTAGAAGAAATTAAGGCAGAAGCTTTATAAGTAAAATATCCTATCATAGACTGGGAAATTCATACTGAAGGATCAAGAAAATATTGGAAGATTATCAGAGTTAGAAACATCACAGAGACATATCAAGTCTTTGAGGATATGCTCAAAGGATTCGATAGAGAAGACCTTGTTACATTATGGAGTTTAGTTAAAGAAAGATTTAGATCAGCAGAACCTACTGAAGATAAGGAAAGAGCTTTATGGGTTGAACTGAAGAGGTTGTTTGAACCAGATAAAGATGATGTGCTGTGGAAGCTACAAAGATATATGTATGATCCTTTGACATGGAGACTGTATGGTACATGTGGAGTACATCATGTATCTTCAACAAGAGGACATGATATCTATATGTTGATAGAAAAGGATTATCCATTGTCAACTGCAGTTATGAATTTGATGCTAAGTAGAAGGCTGCAAGTAGAAGAAGATAGTGAGATGGCGAAAGATCTAATTATGAAGATCTTCATAGAAGCCAACAAACCAAGAAGATGAAGTGGTTTGGAAGAATCCTCTCAGAGCCAAAAAGTTTTTAATTCAAGAAACTTGATGATTTGGAGATAAATCACAAGTTTAGGGGAGGATTGTTGGGAATTAAGGGCTTCTACAAGTTTATACTGTTGAAAGGACTTAGTACTGCTATTTGAAGATTTGTGCTGCTACTGAAGATTGAAGAAAATAAACTAAGTCATTAGTACTGCTAGTTGTAATAGTTAGTACTGTTAGTTATAGTTAGTACTGCCAGTACAAAATGTTAGTTTATTAGTACTGTTAGTTAGTTTATTAGTACTGTTAGTATAAGAAGTTAGTACTGCTTATGTGATATGCATGAGATATATTAGGAATAGATATGCATGATCACTTAACGCGTTTTGTAAGCCCATTAGGGTTTTCCTTAGTGTATAAAAGGAACCCTATGGCATAGTTAGAGATATAAAGAAAAGTCATAGCTATTAGGCAAAACATATAGTTGTTTTGTAAATCATTCAATATATTGTGAGTTAAGAGAAAGATCTTGTGTTACTATTACATTGCTTTGTTGTTCTTCTGGTGTATAAAGATTAGATTCCGCATAATCTTTATATATTACTCAAGGTTTCTATCATAGTTGTTTTAGATCTATCTAAGATAACTAAAGCTTTAACAAGATAATCAAAGATCTGTTCAAAAGGGATCAACACTAATAGCTTTTTCAGATTCGGATCACGCGGGATGTCTCAATTCACGTAAGAGCACATCTGGTGGCATACAATTTCTAGGAGGTGATAAGTTAGTCAGCTGGTGGTCTAAGAAGCAGGACTGCACTTCAATGTCTTCAGCAGAAGCCAAGTATATGTCTTTATCTGCGTGTTGTGCTCAAGTTCTATGGTTGAGAACTCAGCTCATAGATTATGGCTTTCACTTTGATAAAATACCTATGTATTGTGACTCAAAGGCAGCCATATCCATCTCGTACAATCCAGTCTAGCATTCTCGTACCAAGCATGTCGATGTCAGATATCACTTCATAAAGGAACAGGTTGAAAAGGGTATTGTTGAATTATTCTTTATCGGAACTGAATACCAGTTAGCTGACTTGTTTACTAAATCTCTGTCGGAAGACAGGTTTAAGTATCTCGTCAGACGACTTGGTATGAGATGTTTGACTCCAGAAGAACTGGAGATTCTAGCAAACGAATCTTCTTGATCCATCAAACATCGAATTTGTAAATATTTTTATTTTTCTCTTTATTTTGATTTATAAATATTTTTGCAAAAAGAAAATAGAAAATATAAAATCTAGAAAAACAAAATATAAAATCAGAAAATTTCAAAAATACCAAAAAGAATCTTCTCGACATGTCTCTTGGAATCGTTAATATTTACGTACCTAGAAATGCCGATTAACATTGACACAAGTGTGTAAATGAAGTTCGAGCAAGAGTTTAAATATTTCAAAACATGTCATTTCTAAATTTTCTTAATGACTTATGTATATTTTAGTGCATAACTCAGACCTGAATGTAATAGGGGCGTGTACGCGTCAGTGCACCTACTCTACAAATAGAAGAGAAGTCTTCTATCATAGTTTTTAAACCGTTGAACACAATTTTTCAAAAAGAACTTTCAATGTCAAATTGTTTACAATATAATTTGTGGTATCTTTCCATAAAAAGTGTTATTTGTTAAAATTGTGTGTTCAACACTCCCTTCCTCAAATAAGTTTAAAAAAGTGTGGTACTTATAATGTTATTTTATGTGGATCAATTTTTGAGGGGAAGCTTTTAAAATCAAAGCCTTTTAATGTATTTTGGGTACATCTTATAAATGTTAATTTTATGTATCCAAAAACATTTCGTGAAATTAAAATGTGGAAACTATAATGTCAATTAATAATACACATTGTTCACTAAGGCATCGCACTCCGTCTTCAACATATTTTTGGTGTCATGTCATTTTTTCCTTGTAACGTCATGTTTTAAAAATAGTGGTATCCCACATATTATATTGAAGGGGAGCTATTAAAAAAATGAATTCATGCAATATCATGGTATAATTTTTCTCCCCATGGAATTTTCATGTATTTAATTTTAATCAATTGGTATTTCAAATACTAAATGTTTTATTATTTAAAATAAGGGGAGAAAATGTGATTAATATATGATATAAAAGAATGTGATCTTTAAGACTCTAAGTGCAACTCTTTCCTTTATGTGCAAAAAAATTCAAATCTCGGAGCACATGTGTAGGGGGAGTATTTCAAAATGTTTGTATCAAAGGTTTTATTGTTCGATCTCTATACCCAACAACCAATTAACTCACGACGTCGATGAAGTCATAAGGTGGTTAAGGTTAGGTATAAGTCCTATGATCCAACCAGAACCGGATGGATCTACCCAAGGACATTCCATAAATAGAATTAGAAGTCCTTAGGTATGATTAGAGAAGAATGAGTATAATGGGAAAATGTCGACTAAGATTGAGCTAACACTGGAACAATCACAACAAGGTGTTAGTGATGACGTCTTGGTAAGCATTGAAGGGGTTGAAGAATGAAAAAGAAATGTATGGATAAAGGGTGAAAACAAAGCAGCCCTCCACACAACTTAGGTAGAAACCAGGTCAATACATAATCTATCAAAATCACAATGATGATTGTTGATATTGAAGAAAGTCGTCATGGACCCAGTGATGCAATGCACAACCCTTCCTAGCCATTCGAGTTTCTCTCAAAAGAAACTTGTCTCATTTGTCACGGAGATACACACGTTATCTATTGACATCTCACTCCGAGATTGTTGATATTGAATAGGTGGCAGTCTGCTCCAGCCTCCGATTACTAAAACCAAAGTGCACAAATCGAGTCTAGAGCCAGAAGAGATCAAATTATAAATCTCATTAGGACACAATGTCAAAATACACTTGTTGAACACCATAAAGTTCACAAGTTGTAACAAAGAGTCCTACGCATTATCCTTGAGATCTTGCCAGAACATCCAAGTGATACTTAAGTATTCACAGTGAAGATGAAAATCCTACTTGAGCCAACATTAAACAAGCTCTTGGTAGGTGACTTGCAAGATTCTATATGAATAAAGCTTGTGATAACTGGATATCGATTTTGGTCCAGTAAATGAATTGACGACTTAATCAGAAAGATAGTAACTATCTAATTCACTCTTACCGTGTTGTCTGCTTTGAGATACTCTGGTAACGAGAACGGCTAGTACAGCTGCGAAACCCTATCAAGAAGATTCATATGAATTCTATCTGATCACAGGCAGTATTTATACTGATTAACGGGAAACCGTGGTTATTGCAACCGTATTCGATGAAGTGACAAAGACACTTTCGTCCATATCTGTTGTTTATCACTAACCTTATAAATGCATATTCAAACTTCGGTGTTGCAACCATGTACCAGCAAAGTCGGATTTATTACCACATACTCATACTCGAGCTCTAAAAGTCAATCATTTAACATTAAAGAGTGTTGATCCTAAACTTTCTCAAAGATCTTCAAAGTCAAATCAAGAATCACATTTTGGAGAGATTGTTAGCCTTATGTTCATATAAGTCAAACAAGAATGCAATAAGTGTGAGTATGTCGGTCAAGAGCACAAGTTGATCAAGAAACTCAAATCAAGATGATTCAAGTCAAGGAGATGATGCAAGATGAAAGATCTTAAGAACTCAAAGTCAAAAGATGAAGGATCAAGATCAAGATCACATAAACAACACCAAAAGAATGTTATCGGTCGTCTCAAGCATGAATGAACAACGCCATTACAAACAAGAAAAGACAAGGACAAGACCAAAGAAGGCAAAGCTTAATTGTTATATCTTCAATGTTAGGGAGATCAAAGAAGACCTCAACATTGGAGGAGATTGTTAGCCTTAATTTTATATAAGTCGAACAAGAATGTTATCGTTCTTATTAGTCAAAGTTAGTCTTGTAATGTAATAGGCTAGTCGGGTTTTAACGGGCTTAGATTGTAATCTAATATTGTCTGTGTTTCAGGCTCAAAGCCCAAGTTAAGCCAAGCCCGGCCCAAGAAGAAGCCCATGCGTCTTATGTGAAGGCATATGGTATTAGTAGGACCCTCTCTACACATGAAGAGGGTGTTGGTTACATTTGCTTCACTTGTATGTGCATGTAATCATCCGCCACTCTTTCTCTCTCTAATATAATATTTCAACCTTCCTCTCTCTTTTTTCTAGCTTATTCTATTTCCTTATTATTGCTTATTCTTATTGTTAACCATAAGATTTCACTAACAAGAGACATGATCCGGAGGTCGGGGAGGATAGAAATAATAAGTTGCCATTTTATTAAAGAGGGAAAGGAAAGAGTGTGTGTGTTTTCTAGAGAGAGAAACACACACACTTATGAGACTAAATGTTTTTTTCTCTTCATCTGCTATTACGAATCACCAAACTCATTTTATATCTCCATAAAACAACATGAACCGTAGAAACCCTCTTTTTCTTGACATGAATCGAAAGCCACGATCATGTTTATCATCTTATGTTCTTCAAGATCTCTACAACGAGGTCTCGGGTAGGTATTTCTTTGAGTTCCAATCGAAACAAAGATTTGAGTGTGACAAAGTTGTTATTACTCATCTTTAATTTCGTATATTGAGGAAGGTATAAACCTTACATAGATCAGTGAAGATATTATTTCGTGTGATTGAATCTTTTAAAGGTTTGTAAATAATTGAAACACACAAAAATTTGAATCTGAGATTGTTGTATATAATTATGTTTTGAGTCTTTGATGGTGGAGATGGAGTGGGATATTATGCGATGTGATGATGGGATTAAGAGGTTAGGTTATTGTGGATTTGATTTGTGATTGTTGTAGATGTGGCTGTGACGATGTGTGATGTTGTTTTGGTATGTTTGATTGAGTCTGTCTTCTACATTTCTTCATTTCTTTCCGTGACCTTAGACTCGGTTTTGACTAGTTTTGCTGACTCAGTTGAGTCTTGACCGGGTCAACTCGGTAAATACCGAGTTGACTCGGTTTTGGTTGTGGTTTAGCAAAACGCAACCAAGCAAAACGCAACAAGGTCTTGGGGGGCAAAACGCAACCCGTCACAAAACGCAACAAGGACAAAACGCAAGTTTTCAAAAAATTTGGCAGCGTAACGTTTAGATGTGCAACGTAAAGGTCTTCAACTTGGGACAAAACGCAACACCAAAACGCAATACCAAAACGCAGTCCGAGACAAAACGCAATACCAAAACGCAATCCTTTGTTGTAGGCAAAACGCAGGTCACTTTCTGTTTTTGTCTTTTTGTCAAAACGCAACCAAGAAACCCAATAAGCATAAACCCAGATCTGTTTCTTGTCTTTTAAGCACCAAAAAAAGTAACAGATTTGAACCAGAAATGAATCAGAGATTAATAACAACATATATATAACATGTTTATCTTCTTGTTTCTCTCTCTACTTTCTCTCTCTAAGATTCCATCTTATTTTCTAGCTTATTGGTGCTTATTTATATGTTGTGATTGGATTATATCATGGGATAACATGTGGTGTCACTCGCCAAGGGATGTGTAGTGTTTGTTTTGTGTGAAATTCGTGGGTTAGTTTTATATTTTTTTTGTTCGAAAAAATAGCAAGAAAAAATCAAAGTTTGATCTTTGTTTGTAGTTAAACGTGTTAAAGACTTGTACTTTCGGGCTTAGAACTATCCCTTGCATCCTCACTAGGTGGTTTTAACATTATTTCGTAGCTTTCAAGAAAGTTTGATGATTTTTTCTTGGCTGTGTTTTGACTAACTGAATGGGTGTTCTTGATTGCGTTTTGCCTCTGCGTTTTGGTTATTGCGTTTTGGTTCTGCGTTTTGCCTCTGTGTTTTGCCTCTGCGTTTTGGTTATGCGTTTTGCCTCTGCGTTTTGGCCATTGCGTTTTGCCAAATTGAAGACCCTTATTGCGTTTTGCCTAGGGGAGACTCTGTCCATTTCATTTTTTCATTGCGTTTTGTCTCAGAACTCTTGCGTTTAGTGAAGACTGCGTTTTGTCTCAGAAATTTGTTGTGTTTTGCTTGAACTTGCGTTTTGCTGAACATTGCGTTTTGTTCACTGCGTTTTGTCTCAAGATTTCATTGCGTTTTGTCTCAAGATTTCACTGCGTTTTGTCTCGGAAATCTTGCGTTTTGTCTTTACACAAATGTGTTGCGTTTTATCCGACCAACTATTGTTGCGTTTTGCTTGAACTTGCGTTTTGCTGAACATTACGTTTT